>JARQOC010000008.1:143494191-143619728 GCA_033576535.1 Allobates femoralis | reverse complement strand
ATGAAAGATAATCTTACCAAACAAGATACGACCAGCTGAGTAAAATTATCTCGCCGCCATTTTTCTTCTGCACAGCTTGTTTCAATATCTGTTTAACAAAGAAAGAAGAGAAAATGTATGTAGCAGTCATGAATGCTCAGCTGTTTTTAACATTACTCGCTGCATCTATACATTCACTGCTGGAGTCAGAGACAACCGGATCAGGACAACTCTGTTCTGTATATAACTGTATATCACTACAGAGCCCTGCGCCTAGTAGTCACTTATGGCCCACCAATGTAATACTGAGCGAAGGCTAGGATCTCTTTATTCTCGGTGTTCCCCGATGTTGTGTATTTATTGTATATACTCACTACCTGCACAAGTCCCACGTACAACATAAACTGCATATACTCACTACCTGGACCGGCCCTACATACAATATAAATTGCATATACTCACTACCTGGACCGGCCCTACATACAATATAAATGGCATATACTCGCTACCTGGACTGGCCCCATGTAAAATATAAACTGCATATACTCGCTACCTGGACCAGGCCCATTTAAAATATAAACTGTATATACCCTCTACCTGGACCGATCCAGAGATGTCAGCACCATGTATGCTTGTAACATTGCCAAGAAAAGCAAGCACTTGCAGATGCGGTCTGCCTGCAGCGCTGATATGACAATGTCTCACAAGACCACTCACACACCACTAGTCCGCAAAGAGAATTTATATTGTTCCCATTTTATATAGAGTACAGTTTCATTTAAGGATGACCTAGTAACACACAGCCGTATCTCCAAAAATCTCAACGTTAAAGTCAGGTTTTAGGTACTGTATATACTCGCGTATAAACCGAGTTTTTCAGCCCAAAAATTAAGCAGAAAAGTCCCCCCCTCGGCTTATACGCGAGTCACTGTATACAGTCCGCCCGCCCCCATCAGTATACAGGACCCCCCCCCCCCCCTTACTGCCGCAATCATGTAAAAGAATACATTAGTATACTTATCCCTGTCGCTGTCCCGCTGTCGCTGTCCCGCTGCCGCCATCGCGCTCCTCCGGCTTCATCCGGCTTCCTCCGGTGGGCGCAGGCAATGACGTAATTGTTTGCGCGCCAGAGGAGGAAGCCGGAAGAAGACGGAGGAGCGCGATGGCGGCGGCGGGACAGCAGCAGGGGTAAGTATACTAATGAATTCTTTTACAGGATTGCGGCAGGAGGGGGGGGGGCTGTATACTACCACCGGGGCTGCTGCTGTATACTACCACCGGGGCTGCTGCTGTATACTACCACCGGGGCTGCTGCTGCATACTACCACCGGGGCTGCTGCTGCATACTACCACTGGGGCTGCTGCTGCATACTACCACTGGGGCTGCTGCTGCATACTACCACTGGGGCTGCTGCTGTATACTACCACTGGGGCTGCTGCTGTATACTACCACTGGGGAGGCTGCTGTATACTACCACTGGGGAGGCTGCTGTATACCACACTGCTGGGGGCTGTATACTTGTGCTGGGGTCCACCCTCGGCTTATACACGAGTCGATAGGTTTTCCCAGGTTTTTGGGGCAAAAGTAGGGGGGTCGGCTTATACACGGGTCACCTTATACACGAGTATATACAGTATGTGATTAATGTTTATGCCCTCACTAAAGAAAGCCTACACTTAACATACCATATATGTTTTATATTCCTACCACTATCAAATGCGCTATTCCAAGCAACAATTTCCAGGAACACAACATACATTATTTTAAGGTTAATGTGCATGATGCTGTATCTGTCTGAATCTACCATTTAGTCTGAACACCCACGCTAAATGCATCATGTGAACACTGCCTTACTAGGTGTACAGTACAGGGAGCATTGCCTATGCTGTATACAATGCTCAGTTGTACAGATCTCCAACCCTCTGTAGATCTGTGTGAATCCACCCTGAAATCAATATATGAAGTCTTAACACAAAAATAATTGGAGTGAGGGGGTTCATAATTTTATACCATGGACTGTGGTCTATGGGAAAAACCATACAAGAGGGGGAAACACGCTTTCCAGCTGTCTGGAGAACTTCCTTTAGATTAACTGCTAGAGCTTCAGAATGATAATGTTAAAAGGAATCTGTCAGCAGGTTTTTGCTATGTAACCAGAGTACCATAAAGTAGGAGCAAAGACCTAGATTATAGGGATATGTCACTTACTGGGCTGTATTATGCCGTTTCAGTACAATCAATGTTTTACCACTACAGGATAACGGATGTGAATCATCCTGGTTCAACCAAACCCCCAGCACTGATTAGCAGCTCTCCTTCACTAACCAATGTACACAAGAAGCTGTGCTGTGGGTGGGTGACACACTGCTCGATAACGGAGCTCTGCTAGAAATTAAAAACTAAGGAAAAGAAAAAGAAAACTGATTTCATCACAACTCCTGTCCCCGCAATACTAAGTGGGACAGAGACCCTGACTCCGGTGATGGATTAGTCTCACACTGAAGGCAAATTCACACAGCAAAAACCTGCTGACAGATTCCCTATAAAGAGATCTGGTAAATAAATCACAAATATTGCTATTATTCATCTCAAGACACTTACCCAAAATACAGAAGACGTCCGCTAGTATAGAAGGCATATCCTCTCTTAAATCCTAGACAGAAAGAAAACATTTAACATAGGAAGTCTTACCAACAAATGAGAAAAGCTCATACGCGTATATACATGTATACCACTTGTGTCTCTACAGGAGGATAAAGCCTCATGCACTGGGGTAATCTGAATAGAGAGATTCTGTGTGAAGTGCAGATTTGAGATGGATTTCTGATTAGCGCCAATGCTGAAATCTGCACCACTAACAACCCAAGTACATTGTAAGTAAATCTTTACACCTGTTATATGCACTAATAAAAGGCCAAGTGGATTTCATCTTGTACCATATTCCAAAAAAACAAAAGGACTCCATCAATTACACAAACTGCACCTCTACAGAGAAAGTCCAAGGTAAATCCTTCTCTCCCCTGACCTCACCCATCAGCTATAAGGCCCCATACACCTCAGATGGCCGGCCACCCTGCCAGAATCGGTGGGCGAGGACGATCTATCTAATGTGTGGGGGGCCTGTAGACAGACAATCTCCAATCTTGCCTATAACAGGAGAACTGGGAAAAAGGACTAGGGCTGAAGAGCAGAATAGGGAGTGAAGCCGGTCACTTACTATGATTTCGGTCAGCACGGCTGCAGCCTGGTCCGGCTTCAGACTTCCTCTAATTACATGACAGGCAAGCTCATACAGGGCATGCTGGATATCTAAGACATAGAAAAACAAGTCAGGGTCATTCATAGGAAACACAAAATATACAAAATAAATGAATTAAAAATAATACACAGGATAAACAGGAGGCTGTAGAGGTCCAGCAGTCGTTACCATCATCCCCAAAGCACACTCACCGGTAATACAATTCTATGCAAGTGGCCAGACTGTCTCCGAGGGGGTGTCCAGACAGGCAGGGGTGGCACAGAAGACCAGAGGGGGGCCTGAATGCCTTCTACAAAATCAATACCAACAGATTTCCTAATATCAACCCATAGGTGTGACAACTGGGGCCATATCCTCTAGTACACCGACTGCCAGGGAGCGATTGCAAGGTGAGCCGCACATTCCTTTTCCCTGATCTTACTATATCTGATCGGGGTACACCTTTCTGCGGTTGGATGGATTTACTAAGTAAAATTGCAGTAACCCAAGTATTGTGTGTCATGTTCATGTAGCATTACTATGTACTTATTGCGGGGTACATGCTTGCTTTGTTTTTATCTTAGGTTTTTCATGTTAAAAAAAGAGATTGTGCCACAATTATTTTTCCATTAATTAATGATTATGTAGTCAATTTTTTAATAGAAAATTAAATTCACTGTTTTAACAAGTGTGTAGATTGTGATCCCCAATGAGGACAGTATTACAGATTAATGTAGAGCGCTGTGGAATTAATAGCGCTATGTAAGTGAATAAATAGGATATATATATATTCTTTATCTGTATCGATCAATTATTTCTTTTCTACAGCCACTGTTATTTGCTGCTATTTGCATTTGCTTGAGTGTAAAGACACTTACACACTGCAAATAAGGCAGCCCATGTACATAGGAGCCTTCGGTCGCTGTCTGACCCCATCTCCTACAGTGTGGCTGCATCCTGCTGTGTGGGGAGACTGGCACCATCTTTGTGGAGCCCAAGCGTATGCTGCAGGCTACAGTCTCCACCTGCAATGGCTCTGTACTCCGTGCGAGCCCGAGCGGCGACAGGAGCTGCTGGGCTGAGAGCAGCAACAGGAGGTGGTGCCTGGGAGCAGAAGTCCGGGAGGAGGAGAGTATCTGCGGTGGGGGGCAGTAATCGCAGCCTGACATTATTGCAATACAAGGCTGCAGATCACCGCTCACAGCCACCGCTGTGTTAAGAGCACAGCAAAGAATCATCACACTGCTGTGCGCTGAACACACTGACTCACTGGATACTGACATAGCAGAGCAGTGTACTGTTTGGAGCATCACATGGGACACGTTACCGTACGGAGCATCACATTTTACACGTTACTGTACGGAGCATCACATGGGACACAATAAATAATTGAGCACATTAAACAATGGACTGTGTACTTATATGGAGCATGTAAGTATTTTGATACCACTAACAACTATTAATATTTCTTGACATTTTTTATTTTTAGATGTGTTTTTTGTATTATATATGCAAATTGTCACTTGAATGAGGAAGTAGACAAACTCTAATGCCACCTAATAAAGGTAGCAATCCTAGAAGTCATAATTGACTCTTTAACAAGCCTTTTAATATGACTTCGGATTTGTGCCAGATCAGAACCCCAAACTGCAGATGCTGCATTTCAGGGTGATTGCCTCTCATCAGTGCAGGGTGTGGGATTCTGATCTGGCAGTATGAGAGGCTAAGGGTAAGTGCACATCAGTCGGTTTGTGGGCTGGTTTTGCACGTTTTCTGTCGGCGGTTCCCGCTGAGTTTTATGGTAATTTATGTTAATCCTACCCACCGGTAGGATTAACATGCTAGTCAATGGAGTTTTGGAAACGCTGTGTACATTACAACGTTTTTCTTCTTGACGATTTCAGTTTATTCACCGGTTTCCGACCGGTTCTCAAAGATAGAGCAAGCGACTTCTTTTTAGCGTTTTTCCAGCGGGTCCAGCTGAACAAGTGCAGCAAAGACCAGTCTGGAAATCGCTAAGGAAGACGCCGGGGAAATTGCAAAGAACACGCTGTGCGACCGCTAGTAAAGCGATCGCAAAACGTTAGCAAATCGCTAACAAAACCAGGGACACTAGCGAGTGCAGAAAACTCAGTTTCTGCCAGTCTCCACCGGTTCCCGGTCGGTCTGCAAAGATGCAGAACCGACTGATGTGCACATACCCTAATGCACACATTAATACCCCATTCTATGTGAACTATAGGAAACTCTGGTTTAAACACATTAGGTTGCATATCTTGTATTGTAACTAATGACAATAGGACTATATATCTGTTTTATCCTACATGCACTTTGACCCTTTTTGGCAGCTGCACAATGTATTAGTGTATGTATGTTTTCACTTCCAGAAATTCCACACCATGGTCAGTTGGATCAGTGACGTGAACTGTACGATTCTTTGCACAAACTTATCGCACTATTGACATGGGACACCATTCACATCATTGGTTCACCTCTATTCAAGGGGTAAGGACATGTCTGATCATGTGATCCACAGGCAACCTGCAGCATCTGACCAGTCAGTTGTCAGCCCTTTGCTTGTATTACGTATGATGCAATTTATGTCATGGGATCCTTTGATTTCTATTCCAACATATGATGTCACTGTGGTCTAGGCTTGTAGAATAATTTTATTAATGCCTTATGGAATTCATTCCTTCCATTAAAAACATTATGGATCCTGCTAGCACCGTGACTGTGCTCTAGTGATGGGTGAACCCAAGCGTACACAGTTTTACTCTATGAGACATTTTTAGTCCAACGACATACCTTACTCACCCTCTAAATGTGGTATAGTCTCCAATTACGGTACTATTTAAACCGACCTTCCAGTATTGCACACTGCAGGTTTATTATCTGGCATCATCAGGGCCCTCATCACCCCCCTTTTCTTCCTGACCTCCTGACGAACCTTTACAGGGAGGGGAAACACATTGTGGCCATGCTAAAAGACAGTGGATATAGGGAAGTATAATAGTTTCCTTTTTCTGAGCCTTTTGTTTTTTCTATGGTCTGTAGGTACTTTTTCTTCCTTTGTTTATGCCGTCCTTTATCTGTACATATGAACATTTTCTTTGGATTTGCACTGAACCTGTTATGGACTTGTAACTGGGGTACCGCAGCAACGATCACATTCTTATTTCAGCTACTGTATTTTTCGGACAATAAGACCCACCCCAAATTTAAGTGGGAAAAAAATAATTTTTAATGCTATCATAAGGGTCTTGTAGTCTAACAGTCCATTTTATAGTCTGAATGTAGAATAGCAGGGAGGGTGGGGATGCAGTGGCAGTGTTGGAGCAAAGACAAAGGAGGCAAAGTTCCCACTGCAGGAAGTCGGCGGCGACACAAGTGGCGCAATGCTGCGGGTCCTAGGCTGGGAGGAGGGGGTGCCCCGGCAGAGAAAGGGGCATGCACCATTTATTTTCCCAGTGATGGTCACGACAGACTCCAGGAAAATGGCTCCGGGTGCGGCGCATTCACTGATTATAATCTCGCACTCGTTCCGCTGCCGGGTTCCTGCAGTGGGGACCCTGCCTGCTGTGACCCCACTCCACGGGAAGCTGCATATAGATCTATAAGACACACTCCAATTTTCCTCACAATTTTGGGGAAGAAAAACTGCATCTTATAGGCTGAAAAATATGGTATATTTATTTGAATACATTAGCAGAAAGACTACCTTCTTTGTACTGTATAGCTGTCCTATTCTGGTACAGGATTATCTTTGGGAAGGACTATCCAGGATCACACAGGGGCTATCAGAGTTAAACAACATTGAGCAGGCAGCCATTATTTGTGTTGCCTTTATAGAATGCCAACCTGTGCAGTCAGGCAGAGTCAGCCTCGAGGCCAGTGTAGGTTTACATGTGCACTTACTCACGCCGCCACCATCTTTGGACACTTGTGTATACAAAGATGGCAGCCACCTGAATAAGTGCGCATGTGCAGATGAGTGTCGTCTGTTTCGGGTGGTGGCTGGTGTGGCACCGCTGGTGGTACTGCACAATTGGCTAGTACTGCCGGCAGGCGCCATATTTGCCACGCGCGTAATAGGAGGACATACTGAGGGTAGGGCTGGGCGATTTTGGAAAAAATCAAAATCTCGATTTTATTTAAACCTATGGACGATTTTCGATTTAAATCTCGATTTTTTTTTATATAAGTATACAGCATACACAGTATATATCATACACACAGTATATGTATACAGCACCCCCATCCTCCTCTCCTCTGTCCTCCACCACCCCCGTCCTCCTCTCCTCTGTCCTCCTGCACCACCGTCCTGCTCTCCTCCTGCACCCCCGTCCTCGTCTCCTTTGTCCCTCTTGCTGCTCCTGTCCTCCTCTCCGCTCTCCCTCCTGCTGCTCCTCTGTCCTCCTGCACCCCCGTCCTCCTCTCCTCTGTGCTCCTGCACCCCCGTCCTCCTCTCCTCTGTCCCTCCTGCTGCTCCTCTTGCACCCCCGTCCTCCTTTCCTTTGTCCCTCCTGCTGCTCCTCGGTCCTCCTGCATCCCTGTCCTCCTCTCCTTTGTCCCTCCTGCTGCTCCTCTGTCCTCCTGCACCCCCGTCCTGTTGCTCCTCTGTCCTCCTGCACCCCCGTCCTGTTGCTCCTCTGTCCTCCTGCACCCCCGTCCTGTTGCTCCTCTGTCCTCCTGCACCCCCGTCCTGTTGCTCCTCTGTCCTCCTGCACCCCCGTCCTGTTGCTCCTCTGTCCTCCTGCACCCCCGTCCTGTTGCTCCTCTGTCCTCCTGCACCCCCGTCCTGTTGCTCCTCTGTCCTCCTGCACCCCCGTCCTGTTGCTCCTCTGTCCTCCTGCACCCCCGTCCTGTTGCTCCTCTGTCCTCCTGCACCCCCGTCCTGTTGCTCCTCTGTCCTCCTGCACCCCCGTCCTGTTGCTCCTCTGTCCTCCTGCACCCCCGTCCCGTTGCTCCTCTGTCCTCCTGCACCCCCGTCCTCCTCTCTTCTGTCCTCCTGCACCCCCGTCCTCCTCTCCTCTGTCCTCCTGCACCCCCGTCCTCCTCTCCTCTGTCCTCCTGCACCCCCGTCCTCCTCTCCTGTCCTCCTGCACCCCCGTCCTCCTCTCCTCTGTCCTCCTGCACCCCCGTCCTCCTCTCCTCTGTCCTCCTGCACCCCAGTCCTCCTCTCCTCTGTCCTCCTGCACCCCCATCCTCCTCTCCTCTGTCCTCCTGCACCCCCGTCCTGCTCTCCTCTGTCCCTTCTGCTGCTCCTCTTGCACCCCTGTCCTCCTCTTCCCTGTCCCTCCTGCTGCTCCTCTGTCCTCCTGCACCCCTGTCCTCCTCTCCTGTCCCTCGTGCTGCTCCTCTGTCCTCCTGCATCCCTGTCCTCCTCTTCGCTGTCCCTCCTGCTGCTCCTTGGTCCTCCTGCACCCCCGTCCTGTTGCTCCTCTGTCCTCCTGCACCCCCGTCCTGCTCTCCTCTGTCCTCCTGCACCCCCGTCCTGCTCTCCTCTGTCCCTTCTGCTGCTCCTCTTGCACCACTGTCCTCCTCTTCCCTGTCCCTCCTGCTGCTCGGCTGTCCTCCTGCACCCCGTCCTCCTCTCCTGTCCCTCCTGCTGCTCCTCTTGCACCCCGTCCTCCTCTCATTTGTCCCTTCTGCTGCTCCTCTGTCCTCCTGCACCCCTGTCCTCTCTGTTGTCCCTCCTGCTGCTCCTCTGTCCTTCTGCACCCCGCTACTCACACACAGACATTACACACAGAGACACACAGAGACACACAGAGACACACAGAGACACACGACACACAGCTCACACAGAGACACATGACACACAACTCACACAGAAGACACATGACACACAACTCACACAGAAGACACACAACTCACACAGAAGACACATGACACACAACTCACACAGAAGACACATGACACACAACTCACACAGAAGACACATGACACATAACTCACACAGAAGACACATGACACACAATTCACAGAAGACACATGACACACAACTCACACAGAAGACACATGACACACAACTCACACAGAAGACACAGACAACTCACACACATACAGACACACAACTCACTCAAACACACATTTTACAGATACCTCACACATACACTTCTTTCTGCTGCAGGAAGGGGCTACATATCCAGCTTCCCCTGCTCCCAGCAGCTGTCCCCAGGCAGCCCCTCCCCCACTCACTCCTTCTCTCTGCCTGCACAGCACAGTCACAGCAGGAGGTCTTTCACCTTTTTACCCGGAGGTTGGAGCTGCTTCTCCTTCCTCCTCCAGCACAATCCTCTTCATCGGCTCTCATTTCTTCTCTTCTCGCGCAGTGCAGGAGGGCAAGAGCACGGGCCAATGAGCGGGCCTGATGATGACGAGGGAGGGGGGGGGGCGAGGACGGTGTATGAGGGGGCGGGACTTATGACCCGGCCAACACAGGCAACGTCTGCTGGGAGTTGAAGTTCTTTCCCTGTACATAGTGACGGCTGCTCCTCCTAAGAAACTACAACACCCACAATGCAAAGCGGCGCCATTTTAAATCGAATTACACAATTGTTAATAAAACCACAATCGTGGCCACAGCAGGGGGCGAATTAATCGAATTAATTCGATTAATCGCCCAGCCCTAACTGAGGGTGGAAGTGGATGACAGACGGGACGGGACAAATAGATTATCTACATACTCATTATTTCCCTCTACAGTATCTAACCCCTTCTCTGTACCATTTATTATCACATGTTAATTTTGTTTTACATATGTGGGTATATTATTTTTTTTAAATGCATATTCAATACAGTATTTAGGCCTTTATATGGATTTTTTCTCTGTTGGATCCCATAGAAAATGGGCTCTTTACAAATCTAACTGTTGTTAACTCTTGAATAGTCTTTATTTCAACTGTAAAAAACAGTGTTAGGGTATGTGCACATCAGTCGGTTCTGCATCTTTGCAGACCTACCGGGAACCGGTGGAGACTGGCAGAGACTGAGTTTTCTGCACTCGCCAGTGTCCCTGGTTTTGTTAGCGTTTTGCTAACGATTTGCGATCGGGTTACTGGCGGTCGCACAGCGTGTTCTTGGCGATTTCCCCGGCGTGTTCCTTAGCGATTTCCAGACTGGTCTTTGCTGCACTTGTTCAGCTGGACCCGCTGGAAAAACGCTGAAAAGAAGTCGCTTGCTCTATATTTGAGAACCGGTCAGAAACCGGTGAATAAACTAAAATCGTCAAGAAGAAAAACGTTTTAATGTACACAGCGTTTCCTAAACTCCATTGACTAGCATGTTAATCCTACCGGTGGGTAGGATTAACATAAATTAACATAAAACTCAGCGGGAACCGCCGACGGAAAACGTGCAAAACCAGCCCACAAACCGACTGATGTGCACATACCCTTAGGGCCCTTTCACATCAGCGTTTTTTGAAATTCGCGGCAGATGCGGTGAAAAAAACGCATCTGCCGAGATTACCGCATACCGGCTGCACTTGCGGCGCGGTTACGGTAAACGCCATGCAAAGTATAGGCGTACTTGCGGCAGGTGCGGCAAGTGTGGTTTTGCACTTGCGGCAGGTGCGGCCGCGAAAAAAACCGCGGCTGACCGCGTTTTTTTTCGCGGCCGCACCTGCCGCAAGTGCAAAACCGCACTTGCCGCACCTGCCGCAAGTACGCCTATACTTTGCATGGCGTTTACCGCAACCGCGCCGCAAGTGCAGCCGGTATGCGGTAATCGCGGCAGATGTGGTTTTTTCACCGCATCTGCCGCGAATTTCAAAAAACGCTGATGTGAAAGGGCCCTTAGGCCCCTTTCACATCAGCGGTAAACGCTGATCGCGGCAGTTGCGGTGGAAAAACCGCAACTGCCGCGATTACCGCATAACGGCCGCGATCGCGGCACACTTGCGGCAAGCCCCATACAATGTCTATGGGGCTTGCGGCAGGTGCGGCAAGTGCAGTATCTGCACTTGCGGCAGGTGCGGCCGCGAAAAAAACGCGGCATTCCGCGTTTTTTTCGCGGCCCGCACCTGCCGCAAGTGCCGAAACCACACTTGCCGCACACTTACCGCAAGCCCCATAGACATTGTATGGGGCTTGCCGCAAGTGTGCATGCGGTAATCGCGGCAATTTCGTTTTTTCACCGCAACTGCCGCGATCTGCGTAAAAAGCTGATGTGACATCAACGTTATTGCAATTTGGCGGTAGATCTGGCAGATGTCACCGCATTTGCTGGATCTACTTAGTAACGGCCGACTTGCGGCACCGATCCGGCAAGCCCCATTCATTTTCTATGGGGCTTGCAGTCATGTGCGGCAAATGCGATATTGCCAAATCCAGCAGTTCCGGCACTTGAGGCTACGCAAAAACCCACGCAGCAGGTATTTTTTGCGATGCCACAAGCGCTGCAAGTGCTGGATTCGGCAATATCGTTCTTGCTGCACCCGACCACAAGCCCCATAGAGAATGAATGGGTCTTGCCGGATCTGTGCCGCAAGTGGGCCATTCTGCAGTAGACCCAGCAAATGTGGGGACATCTGCTGGATCTACCGCCAAATTGCAATACCACTGATGTGAAAGCAGCCTAAGGGTATGTGCACATCAGTCGTTTTATGGGCTGGTTTTAACCGGTTTCCGTCGGCGGTTCCCGCTGAGTTTTATGTTAATTTATGTTAATCCTACCCACCGGTAGGATTAACATGCTAGTCAATGGAGTTTAGAAAACGCTGTGTACATTACAACGTTTTTCTTCTTGACGATTTCAGTTTATTCACCGGTTTCCGACCGGTTCTCAAAGATAGAGCAAGCGACTTCTTTTTAGCGTTTTTCCAGCGGGTCCAGCTGAACAAGTGCAGCAAAGACCAGTCTGGAAATCGCTAAGGAAGACGCCGGGGAAAACGCCAGGAACACGCTGTCCGACCGCTAGTAAAGCGATCGCAAAACGTTAGCAAATCGCTAACAAAACCAGGGACACTGGCGAGTGCAGAAAACTCAGTTTCTGCCAGTCTCCACCGGTTCCCGGTCGTTCTGCAAAGAAGCAGAAACGACTGATGTGCACATGCCCTTAGTATAGCACGCCGCCATGTAGGCTGAGAAACTATGCGATTAAGCAATAACTGGGAGCATGAAGACACCAAGAAGTGACTTGTGCAGGGCAGCCATGTAAGACACGTGCGTCACACTTACCTTTGAAGGTCACACTTTCTTGTCCTTTTTCACTGATGCTGCGACACAACTGCACACTGCGGAAAGATGACATAGTAAGTAATAGTACACACCAAACATTATGTCAAAGACAGAAATTGACAAATACATATAGGAGACGATTTGTTACAATGGGTATCGTACACCTCAGTGCTGGAGTCAGGGGAAGGGGGGGGGGGGGGAAGTAAATCAGCATTGCCTCTTTTCAAACAAACTGCTGCCAGGGGGGAATTTTCCAAAATCAGAAACTGGCTTCGTCCACTACAAATCAGGAGGCACAGCGTCACAGTACAATAAGCGAATAACACACAACCTACTGGGCCGGTGTCATTCTTCCATATGCCCTATCGGGTCCACCCCCCCCCACCCACCCCCAACTCACCTGGATCTTCTAGAAAGTGACCCCTGCAGCTAATCAGTGACTGCTGACTGGCTGCAGTGCTCAAGCTCATCAGAGGCAGAAAACTAAGGACATCCGCACGTGATGACTGACTACAACAATCACCGCACACACAGCCAGGAGACCAAAGGGGGCACAGTTAGGGGGCAGCACAAGAAGATGGCATCATTTTTATGTTATAATATGTTTATTCATTTATATAGCGCTATTAATTCCATAGCACTTTACATACATCAGTAATGCTGTCCCCATTGGGGCTCACAATCTAAACATCCTATCTGTCTGTCTTTGTAATGTGGGAGGAAACCAGAGTGCCCGGATGAAACCCTTGCAAACACGGGGAGAACATACAAACTCCTTGCAGATGTTGTCCTTGGTGGGAATTGAACCCAGGACCTCAGCGCTGCAAGTCTGCAGTGCTAACCACTGAGCCACCGTGCCATCCATGTTACCAACACCTTGGAGTCTAGTAACACATAGATGACATATAGTGGACAATAATTTTTAAAAAAGTTCAACCTAACCCCTTCCACATACTTGTATTCTTGGATTTAAAAACGGGCTCTCTCATTTAAATAAAAATAAATAAAATGTTCCTATCGGCTTAGTTACCGGTGATGTCACATGGACAGCCCCATCTCTGAGCTTAGTGGTTCTGTCTATGTGGATGGCACAAGCTGCTGACTGCTGAAACCAAATAACGGAGACCACGTGCTGGGCCGAGGGCCGGATGGAAAGCTTCAAAAAAGCCATAGCAAAACCGAAAAGGTCGCCTGTGTCAGTAAACAGGTTATAACTACGGTAGTAATGAAATGGGGAGGCATTGGATCTGAACTTATATTACTTTGCAGGCCATAACATATACTAGTGCATCTCAATGAAATAGATCATAAATCAATGTTCAGTGTTCCAAATTATTATGCAAATGTTCTTTTTTTCTGATATTCCTAAATGGTCGGTGCAAATGACAGTAAGTGTAATAAAAGTCATCACCCGTTAGAGTATACATCGAATTTTATTGAAGAAATCTCCCTATGATAACTGTATAATCTTCAAAATTTAAAAAAAACTCTAAAAGCACTGTTCCAAATGATTATGCATGGTAGAGTTTCTAAACATTTGATATGTTTGAAAGAACTGAAAATGCTCATTTGTTGAATTTGCAGCATTAGGTCACATTCACCGAAATAAAAAGCTATTTAACTCCAAAACATCCTAACAGGCCAAGTTACATGTTATCATAGGAACCCTTCTTTGATATCACCTTTACAATTCTTGCATCCAATGAACTTGTGAGTTTCTGGAGAGTTTCTACTTGTATTTCTTTGCATGATGTCAGAATAGCCTCCCAGAGCTGCTGTTTTGATGTGAACTGCCTCCCACCCTCATAGATCTTTTGCTTGATTATACTCCTAAGGTTCTCTATAGGGTTGAGGTCAGGGGAAGATGGTGGCCACACCATGAGTTTATCTCCTTTTATGCCCATAGCAGCCAATGGCACAGAGGTATTCTTTGTAGCATGAGATGGTGCATTGACATGCATGAGGATGATTTTGCGCCTAAAGGCACATTTTTGCTTTTTGTACCATGGAAGAAAGTTCTCAGTTGGAAACTCTATATACGTTGCAGAGGTCATTTTCACACATTCAGGAACCTTAAAGGGGCCTACCAGCTGTTTCCCAATGATTCCAGCCCAAAACATGACTCCTCCACCTCCTTGCTGACGTCGCAGCCTTGTTGGGACATGGTGGCATCCACCAACCATCCACTACTCTATTCATCTGGACCATCCAGGGTTGCTCGGCAATCATCAGTAAACAAGACTGTTTGAAAATTAGTCTTCATGTATATCTGGACCCACTGCAACTGTTTCTGCTTGTGAGCGGCCAAATAGTAGATTTATGCTCCACAGCAAGCCTTTGAAGGATCCTACACCTTGAGGTTCGAGGGACTCCAGAGGCACCAGCAGCTTCAAATATCTGTTTGCTGGTTTGTAAGGCCTTTTTAGCAGCTGCTCTCTTAATCTGATGAACTTGCCTGGCAGAAACCTTCCTCATTCTGCCTTTATCTGCACGAACACGTCTGTGCTCAGAATCAGCCACAAATCTCTTCACAAAATGATGATCACGCTTATGTTTTCGTGCAATATCAAATGTTTTCATTCCTTGTCCAAGGCATTGCAATATTTGTTGCTTTTCGGCAGCAGAGACATCCTTTTTCTTTCCCATGTTACTTGAAAGCTGTGGCCTGCGTAATATTGTGGAACACCCAGTTTTCCTTTTATTGGGCTCACCAGCCAAACTAATTATCACAGGTATCTGAGATTGATTTCAATTATCCAAAGAACCCTGATGGTGGGTTTACACACACCAATTTCTGTGTCCAATATCTGAACAGATCTCTGGTTGCAGTGAAATCATGGACACATAGTTCCATTTTGTGGCTGTGTACAAAATGGAGCAATGTGTCCATGATTTCACTGCGACCAGAGATCTGTTCAGATATTGGACACAGAAATTGGTGTGTGTAAACCCACCATGAGACAATACCATCAATGGGTTTCATTGAAAAAAATATTAAAATAAAACCCTATGACACTTAAAACCAATTTGCATAATAATTTGGAACACAATGTACTATTGCCATGTTTCAAGGGAGTCCTGGAACACGCTGACTAATAAACCAATATTATATTCACCCTCTGATGCCTTGTGAAATACGGCGGCGCGGTTTTTAACCCGTCATCCAACCTACTTTAATTTAATTTTCATTGGCTGTAAGCCATAAACATCAACATTTACAGAAATAAACACTTGAAATAGATAAAGTGAACGCACATATTCAAAGTTATGTATTGAATTACTGAAATAAATTAACTTATTGACGATATTCTAATTCATGGAGATGCACTACAGTAGTAAATGTAGTAGTAAACCTTTGTTAAGCACACACCGTGCGGTAATATTCACCCTTATGCCCTGTGCCCACACTGTGTAGTTGGTCCGTATAGTGCAAATATTTCTGTGTCCATTTTGCAGAAGAAAAAAAAAAAAAAAAAAAATGCAGAAAAAACATTGCATTTTTGCTGTGTTTTTTTTACAGTCGCGCATCTTAGGCCGGCTTCACATTGCGGGTCTGATCCGATCCGTGGCTGTCAGGGTGAACCTGACAGCCCCAGACCGGATCAGCACACAGGAGCGGAGGGCTGTCGCTGCTGATTAATCAGGACCGCGGCTGGCAGGGAGCTAGCCGTGGTCCTGAAACAGCGGCGTGCAGCCGCAGGTGTCCGTCCCCGGATCCTCCTGGACCAGTCCAATCCGGCCCCATAGGCTCCCATGTTAGGGAGCGCCGGATTGCCCGGATCCGGGAGAAGGCAATTAGAGGGGATATTCTCCTCTCGGACACAAAAACGTTGCAAGCAACGTTTTTGTGTCCGTGAGAGAATTCTGAATTCTCCCAGGTTGCTCTGGAGAGATAGAAACCGGATGGCAGCTCTCTGCCATCCGGCTCCATCCGGCCCCATAGGATACCATGGGGCCAAAATCTAGTCCAGGGCTGTCAGGTTCACCCTGACAGCCACGGATCGGATCAGACCCGCTATGTGAAGCCGGCCTTAGAATGAAGTCAATGACTGGAGGGCTGAAAAAGTCTGTAAAAAAAATACATCAATAATTGACATGGTGTAGATTTTTCAGCATCCGCATTCTGCACCAAATCCGCCGCGTGGGCCCGGCACTTCTGAACTCTCAGATTTTCCTGGCTTCAGTATAGACATCCATATTTGATGCAGGATTTGACACTAAATACGCAGTGTGTACACAAGGGCATCACTTGCCTTTGATGCTCCAGATTTATTTTATTAGTTCACAAAATGAGAAGTGAGAGAAGAGGCCAAGAGTCAGAACAGAGCCGAGGCGGCGGGAATGTGACTGTGGCGACAGGCTTATCAGTGACCACAGCCAAAAAAGCCAATTAAATCCGTCCCCGCATCCACAGGAGTAAGGTTACAACAGGTACATGAAAATGTTAGCACTTGTTCTAGCATAACCTTTACATGGCGGCACTTTATGATTAAACTTGGTAACGGTCCATGGAAAAAGGTGTATGGGTAAAAGTTATTGGTTACATATACATTTCTGGGAGGAAGAACAGAATGTACAATGAAGAATGTGCGGGGGGAAAAATAAAAAACTGTTCCAAAATATTTACAGAAATAGATATCAGAAGAGCAGCCAGAGGCTTTTCAAGGCTGGAAAACACATTGTTCGAGTGACATGCAAGTTAAGGTACCGTTACATGGTACGCTATCACTAATGATCTCACGGGAGCGCGGTAGTTAGGACATCTTTTTGACATCGTTGGTGAGATGTCACACATCTAGATATCGTGCACGACGCACCAACGATGTGGCGAGCAGTTATCGTTCGCACAACCCAGCGAACGATCCTTGTTCACTGCTGTGAATAGGCAAAGTCGTTAACGACATAGTTATCGTGGTGTCACACACAACGATGCAGCAGGTTGGCTGATCGAGGATCGTCTGATTTGAGGACCGCTTTACACGCTCAGGTATCTGAAACGATATCTTTAGAAAAGTCGTGAGCGATATCATTTCGAGATCATTCGTGCGATGTCACAGCATGGATCTCGTTAGCGATCTCTAATTTGGCATTGCGCCAGCGTCGACCCGCAGATCTTAGTGAATGATTTCATAAAGTGGCAGGAATAGAAGAAATCTGAAGGAGATCATTCATCATAGTGTCACACTGTCCGATGCTGCAGTGTTAATTGGACGATGAACGATAGATTGGAGCTCAGGACCTCAAATGTGTGATGACCGATCTAACGATTTTTCCTTCAGATATCAGGTGATTAAAAAACGATATCGGTTGAACGATCCGAAAAGCATGACGTTTCAACGATATCGTTTCAGATATCTGAGCGTGTGAAGCGGCCCCGAGAACATGTTCTCAAATCTGCGATCAACGATTTATCGTAGTCGTATCTCGGAGTCACACCTAACGACGTCCTAATGATGTCGTTTGAACGACTCCAAACCCGTGACGTTTAAGCGATATCATTCACAATCTTGTACCGTGTAACTGTACCTTCACTCACACGAGTCTCAGATCATTCACCCGGCACGACCCCTGCCTCTTTGGACAGGATACTGTCAGTGGTATGTTTTTCTATGTAGCTCCACTGCTCCCGTCCAGAGAGGTGGAGGTCATCCCGGGTGAATGATCCGAGACTCGTGCGAGTAACTCGCATGTCACTCGGACAGTGCATTTCCAGCAGGGCCGCTTCACTCGCTCAGATATCTGAAACCATATCGTTGAAACGTCAGGCTTTTCAGATCATTCAAACAATATGGTTTTTTGAATCGTTGCGTGTAAACGTCGGATATCTGAATGTAAAAATCATTAGATCGTTCATCATAAATTTGAGCTCCTGACCTCAAATCCATCGTTCATTGTCCAATTAAGTATCTGTGAAGCAGCAACATGGTTCAGCGTGACACCTTTTTGAACGAGGTTGCTCATGTTTCTCCTATTCCTTTCGCTTTGTTAAATCGTTCAAACGTTCTTCTCCAAATAGCTGGAGCGTTGCCAAATTTAAGATCGTTAACGATATCCTTGTGTGTGACAACGCACCAACGATGTCGGAAGGATCGCAGTCACGTGACATAGCTAACGATATCGTTCACAGAAGTCGGCCGTCACACGGTTCAATATTGCTAACGATATCGTTTAAGCGATCTGCTTTTTGATCGCTTAAGCGATATCGTTTGTGCATTGCTGCGTGCAATTAAACGATTTTACAATGTAATATCGCTTGATCGTGACATCGCAGATATGAGAGCCGGAGCTCATATCAAGCGATCATCGCTTGTTCAATCTGCATCATCGTGATGTGTGACACCACGATGAACGATCTCCCAGCGGCAGAGCCTATGCTGGGAGATGGTATCTATGGTAACCATTGGGTTACTAAGCGCCGCGCGGCGCCTAGTAACCCGATGTGTACCATAGTTACCAGTGATCTCGCTGCTCCACATCGCTGGTGAGTCTGTCTGTGTGACAGCTCACCAACGATGTGAACGATACTGTTAGCGATCGCGCGTGCACGTGATCGTTAACAATATCGCTCACGATATTGATGAGTGTGACGGCCGCTTAAAGGGGATCTCCATGATGAGACAATCTACATAGTCCAGTCAGACACTAATAGGTGAGATCACATCTGTGTCAGACTCTCAGTCACAGAGGGAAATAATAAATTCCACAATATAATGCCCATTTCCTGGACAGACCCAGAGTGATGTGGTCCAGCAGGTGGTCCGGCTGTGTGACAGATCTGGCTCTACTCATAATTCCGGCTTTCTGATCCTGTAACAGTAAAGCTGAAATAATAAACTAGAAGTGAGGAAATATTTGCAGCTTCCTATTCTTAGCCAGCAGTATTCTGTCAATACAGGAAAAACTAAAAACTTCCCATAGAAGGTTACCTTTCAATATGAAAAGCCATGTGCAACTGAATGCAATCTCATTCTGCAGCTCATTATTGGGCGAGATCCACACGGGGCAGATTTCCCATGCAGATGCCAAAAATCAAAGGAAAACAAAAATATACAAAAGCATCTTGTGCTGATTTGTCCATGGAAATTGTTGATAGAAAACCCATTAACTCCGCACATCACCTTACTGGCATTGCGAAAACTGAAGGTGAAGAATCACTTAGGCTAACTTCACACCAGCGTTTGGTCTGCATGCGTCTGACATGAAGACACAGACGCAGTGCCAAATGCGGTCAATACTGATGTGAACGCATGCGGAGAATCACCGCAGTATGTGACGGTAAATGTTCGCGGCCGGCGGGAGGTCAGCGGTCTCGGCGGGAGGTCAGCGGTCTCGGCGGGAGGTCAGCGGTCTCGGCGGGAGGTCAGCGGTCTCGGCGGCATCCCTCTCCCATCTTTAGCTATCCTGCCCGCTGCTGATAAGTCAGGACCGCAGGGTAAGATGATGCAGCAAATATGATAGGTGACGTAAAGCACAGTCAGTCTTGGGAGGTAAAATCAAAATTCCGAGATAAGAGGAACAAGTTGTGGAGACCTGAAGATTCCTCAATGAATGTAGAAAGCATTGGGAATTTTCAGGTCTCCACAATCTGTTCCTCTTGTCTCGGAAATTTGATTTCACCTCCCCAGCTCCTCTCCCCCTCCCAAGACTGACTGCTTTACTGCATCATCTTACCCAGCATATGTATATGTGTGTGTGCCTTCATAATTTGTGTCATTATTAGCCTGATGAAGAGGCCATAGAGTCTCGAAAGCTTGCTTTGCTTACCTTCTTTTCAGTTAGCCATTAAAGGGCATCAACCACTGAGGACTCTCAGATTCTAATATTTCTGAAATAAATTAACTTTTTGATGATATTCTAATTCATTGGGATGCACTTGTATATATTTTTTTTTATTTTATTAACTTAACCCTCAACAAACTTCTCCAAAAATTGGTGCCACTCATGACAGTTGTGGCATGGTGAAATGTGGTGCCTGAGGCAATAACCCCTGTGCCCATCCACATATTACACCTCCCTCTACTGGTCACATTCACATAACTCACTTGCCATCGAGTTTCTTTTAAAAGGGAATCGGTCAGGTCGCTTTCCCCCTCTAACCTATCTGTACCTGTCCCTGCACCTTCCTACCTGTTCCTAACCATCCCTGTTTGCTCTAAAGGCGCCCTATAAAGAGGGAGAAAAATGACTTGTGTAGTTAAATACAGTCTCCATCTGGAGACTGGAAAGGCGGGCTCTGGGACTGCATTCCTCCTCCTTGCTTGGTCTCCGGCACGCCTCACTGGGCTTCATCATTCCGTCTCTTGATCTCCTCCTATTTTTGAAGTTGACGCCTCTTCTGCGCCTATGAAGCACCCACCAGAACGTTATATCCAGTCCAATGCATCGTGGGCTGATCACGCAGCGCGGGGCACTGTGCATACCCTGGAACCCAGCCGTTATTACGTGATCAGCCACACAATTCACCGGACCCGATACGACGTTCCGGCTGATGCTTCATAGGAGCAGAAGAGGCGGCGACTTCAAAAATAGGAGATCAAGGGACAAAACGATTACGCCCAGCGAGGCGTGCAGAGACCAAGCAAGGAGGAGGAATGCAGTCCCAGAGCCCGCCTTTGTACTGTAACTACACAAGTCATTTTTCTCCCTCTTTAAAAGGCGCCTTTAGAGCAGACAGGGATGGTTAGGGAACAGGTAGGAAGGTGCAGGGACACAGGGAGATAGGTAAGGCTGCCTTCACACCACGGCAAGATCCGATCCAGGGCAATCAGGGATGAACACGACAGCCCCGGACCGAGTCAGCACACAGAACCGGAGGACAAATATGCCCTCCGGTCCGGTGTGCAGCTGCCGCTGCTGATTGTTCAGGACCGCGGCTCGCAGTGAGCTAGCTGCAGTCCTGAAATAACAGCGGTGTGCAGCCGCAGGTGTCCTTTTCCGGATCCCCCCGGACCGAGGCAATCCATCCCCACAGACTCCCATGTTAGGGAGTGCCGGATTGCGCCGGATCTGGGAGGATCCGGTTTGGGGAGATTTTTCTCCCCGGACACAAAAATGCTGCATGCTCCGATTTTGGGTCTGGGGGAAAAATCTGATCCCTCCCGGATTCTCCCGGACATCCAAAAGCCGGATGCCAAAAGATATTCATCCGGCCCCATAGGGTTACTATAGGGCCGGAATCAGATCCGGGGTTACCTGGTTCACACCGGACAGCCGCGGATCCAAAAAAAACACGTGGTGTGAAGCCAGCCTTAGGGGCCTTTCACACTTGCATTTTTTTCCTGATCTGGAAGATCAGGAAACAACCTGATTCTTGCAGGATTCATTTTTTTGCCCATTCACTTTAATGATTTCAGGTAGAATCTTGTTGCTTCAGGTTTTTTCCTGAAATCATTAAAGAGAATGGGCAAAAAAATGAATCCTGTAAGAATCAGGTTTTTCCCGATCAGGAAAAAAAAATGCAAGTGTGAAAGGCCCCTTAGAGGGGTAAAGTGACCTGACAGGTTCCCCTTAAAAGACAAAGATCAGTGCTTTACAAGTTGGAGAAAAGTTACACAACTGTTTTTGATGCTCCAAACTGTCTGCAATATGCTTTCGGCATTCACCCCCGCCTTAAAGGGGTTCTCCACGACTAGAGAACGGTTTCAGAACTGCTAAGGTGCCCCCAATAAAATAAAATAAAAAAATTAAATATTACCAAGACTAGTGCCATCCTAACGCTGTCTCCCAGCTGTCAAATGGCCTTGTTAGATCACATTAGTGCTGCAGCCTTCACAGCTCCTTCAGACAGAACAGCTCCCCCTGATGGAAGAGTGAAGACTGCAGCCCATTATTGTCACTGACTGACAGCAGGGAGACCATGCCAAATGGAATTGGGCCAGGAGGTAAGGGATTTTTTTAGGATGCTTTAGCACGTAGTAATGGGCTGTCAAGTAGTGGACAACCCCCTGAAAGATGGAAAGCGAAAAGAACGGATCCCTAATGGGCAGCAACTAAATCCAAAAGTTTCCATTTAAAAAACATCTGTTATACAGAACTGTTAAAAAAAAAAAAATATAGGAATTGTTACCCAAAGGTTTTCTGCTCTTTTTTTCCTTCTAGCAGCATTGCAACTTTTTTCTACGGTAACAGTTTACCCCAGTTTTTAGGTTTTATTGTATTTTTTGTTCCCATGATCAGTGTTTGCATCCAAACTGCTCTGTTGTACAGTACGAGCACAGTGGAGGGGAGCTGGAGAAATCTTGTGCCTGTTTTCCCTGCGGTGTAAACTGACATGTATGGTGGCTTCCCGACTGGCTGCATGTTAATGTATCCCTGCGCAGACACCTGTGATATTGGTGGGTGAATGCAGCAAAAAGCTGCCACACAGAGAACACAGATAGCGGGCACGGGCGGCTGCGCTCAACCGTGGAGATCACCGGCAGGAAGCAGGACACTGCAAAAGCACTGTCAGCACGTATTCTAAGGCTTCTGGAGGAGCTTTAAATCTGGTGCATTTTTTGTGACTTTCTAAAAGATTTGCGAGTTGTGATGATCAAAAACTGATCATACCACGTCTCCTGTGCTGAGATAATCTTATATATGTGTCTCTGCTATGTACTGTGTAATGGATGTGTCTGACTGTACAGGGACATGATCTCATCATACCACATCTCCTGTATACAATTATCTCACCACAGGAGATGTGGTATGATGAGACCATGTCCCTGTACAGTCAGACACATCCATTACACAGTACATAGCAGGGACACATATATAGGATTATCTCAGCACAGGAGATGTGGTATGATGAGACCATGTCCCTGTATGGTCAGACACATCCATTACACAGTACATAGCAGGGACACATATATAGGATTATCTCAGCACAGGAGATGTGGTATGATGAGACCATGTCCCTGTATGGTCAGACACATCCATTACACAGTACATAGCAGGGACACATATATAGGATTATCTCAGCACAGGAGATGTGGTATGATGAGACCATGTCCCTGTATGGTCAGACACATCCATTACACACTACATAAGAGTATCTCACCATGTCCCTGTATGGTCAGACACATCCATTACACAGTACATAGCAAGGACACATATATAAGATCTCAGCACAGGAACAATTATTTTAAACTCAATTCTGGAAATTAAAATTATGGAAATTATTATTATTTCTAGATCTATTGATTAAAATCAACTTTGTAGGAAAATTCCAATCTTATCCGGACACTGTGTGTGACCAGGACATAGGTTGTCAGTGTGTCCTATATATGAGGCTGTGTACACAGTGCAGGGTTTAGGTGTCTTTCCCCCATTCACCATATGTGTGTGTCCTCTTCAGCACAGGCCGGCAGTGTGGGCCGCCATGTCTGCCCTCTCCTCAGTAGGTGCCGGCCTGTCCTCCGTGTACAGGAGGCCGCCTCCATCCTCTCACCACAGCCCGGCACACAGGGGAGCCGTTACCCACAGTAACCAATCACAGCACGCTTTGTGGCCGTAAACCCGCTGTGCTCTATGAAAGCCGCGAGCTGATTGGTCCCTGCGCTCACCAACTGTCACTGCCCGAGCAAAACGGCCTGCAGTAAAGCGAGGTGCTGTGAAGGCCCCTTGTGTGCCCCCCTGTGCCGCACACACCCGGGATCAGCCGCTGATATCCCGCCGTGTCCGGCCTCCACTCCCTCCCCAGTCACGTTACACGGCCGGACCCCGGAGATCTCCTCTCCGGTCACAGATCTGCCCCCTCCCGCCCCGCACACAACATCGGAGACCCAAACTGACACTTACAAGTCGTTTTTTCCGGATTTTTCCCAATTCTTTATCCAATCAGCAGACAGCGCTCCCGCCGCCATCTTCCCTCTCTACTAGATAGCCCGGATGTTTAGCACATCACCAGAGGTCAAAGGGGAGGTGGGCGGAGTGAGCGGTGCATGCCGGGAGACGGCCTCCCTGAGCGGTGACTGCGCAGTGCAGCGCGACAGCGAAATATCGCGATATCCACATCCGGCCCACACTACAGCCTGTGCCTCCCCCACTGCCCACAGGGGGCGCCAGCCTATCGCAGCATTCCCACTGCATCACTGATCAGCGCTGGCACTTATCCCATATTACAAACATCGCCCCCCAGTGGTCACATCACAGGGTCCTCAGTGGTGGGGGGATGTCCTCAAAGGGGTCATCCTGTCTGTGGTCAGAGGGGTCCTCCGCTCAGTGGTGAGGGGTCATCCTGTCAGTGGTCAGAGGGGTCCTCCGCTCAGTGGTGAGGGGGTCATCCTGTGTGTGGTCAGAGGGGTCCTCTGCTCAGTGGTGAGGGGTCATCCTGTCTGTGGTCAGAGGGGTCCTCCGCTCAGTGGTGGGGCGTCATCCTGTCTGTGGTCAGAGGGGTCCTCCGCTCAGTGGTGGGGCGTCATCCTGTCTGTGGTCAGAGGGGTCCTCCGCTCAGTGGTGAGGGGTCATCCTGTCAGTGGTCAGAGGGGTCCTCCGCTCAGTGGTGAGGGGTCATCCTGTGTGTGGTCAGAGGGGTCCTCCGCTCAGTGGTGGGGGGGTCATCCTGTCTGTGGTCAGAGGGGTCCTCCGCTCAGTGGTGAGGGGGTCATCCTGTCAGTGGTCAGAGGGGTCCTCCGCTCAGTGGTGGGGGGGTCATCCTGTCTGTGGTCAGAGGGGTCCTCCGCTCAGTGGTGGGGGGGTCATCCTGTGTGTGGTCAGAGGGGTCCTCCGCTCAGTGGTGGGGGTTCATCCTGTCAGTGGTCAGAGGGGTCCTCCGCTCAGTGGTGAGGGGGGTCATCCTGTCAGTGGTCAGAGGGGTCCTCCGCTCAGTGGTGAGGGGGTCATCCTGTCTGTGGTCAGAGGGGTCCTCCGCTCAGTGGTGGGGCGTCATCCTGTGTGTGGTCAGAGGGGTCCTCCGCTCAGTGGTGGGGGGGTCATCCTGTCAGTGGTCAGAGGGGTCCTCCGCTCAGTGGTGAGGGGGTCATCCTGTCAGTGGTCAGAGGGGTCCTCCGCTCAGTGGTGGGGGGGTCATCCTGTCAGTGGTCAGAGGGGTCCTCCGCTCAGTGGTGAGGGGTCATCCTGTCAGTGGTCAGAGGGGTCCTCCGCTCAGTGGTGAGGGGGTCATCCTGTGTGTGGTCAGAGGGGTCCTCTGCTCAGTGGTGAGGGGTCATCCTGTCTGTGGTCAGAGAGGTCCTCCGCTCAGTGGTGGGGCGTCATCCTGTCTGTGGTCAGAGGGGTCCTCCGCTCAGTGGTGGGGCGTCATCCTGTCTGTGGTCAGAGGGGTCCTCCGCTCAGTGGTGAGGGGTCATCCTGTCAGTGGTCAGAGGGGTCCTCCGCTCAGTGGTGAGGGGTCATCCTGTGTGTGGTCAGAGGGGTCCTCCGCTCAGTGGTGGGGGGGTCATCCTGTCTGTGGTCAGAGGGGTCCTCCGCTCAGTGGTGAGGGGGTCATCCTGTCAGTGGTCAGAGGGGTCCTCCGCTCAGTGGTGGGGGGGTCATCCTGTCTGTGGTCAGAGGGGTCCTCCGCTCAGTGGTGGGGGGGTCATCCTGTGTGTGGTCAGAGGGGTCCTCCGCTCAGTGGTGGGGGTTCATCCTGTCAGTGGTCAGAGGGGTCCTCCGCTCAGTGGTGGGGGGGGTCATCCTGTCAGTGGTCAGAGGGGTCCTCCGCTCAGTGGTGAGGGGGTCATCCTGTCTGTGGTCAGAGGGGTCCTCCGCTCAGTGGTGAGGGGGTCATCCTGTCAGTGGTCAGAGGGGTCCTCCGCTCAGTGGTGGGGGGGTCATCCTGTCAGTGGTCAGAGGGGTCCTCCGCTCAGTGGTGGGGGGTCATCCTGTGTGTGGTCAGAGGGGTCCTCCGCTCAGTGGTGGGGGGGTCATCCTGTCTGTGGTCAGAGGGGTCCTCTGCTCAGTGGTGAGGGGGTCATCCTGTCAGTGGTCAGAGGGGTCCTCCGCTCAGTGGTGGGGGGTCATCCTGTCTGTGGTCAGAGGGGTCCTCCGCTCAGTGGTGGGGGGGTCATCCTGTGTGTGGTCAGAGGGGTCCTCCGCTCAGTGGTGGGGGTTCATCCTGTCAGTGGTCAGAGGGGTCCTCCGCTCAGTGGTGGGGGGGGTCATCCTGTCAGTGGTCAGAGGGGTCCTCCGCTCAGTGGTGAGGGGGTCATCCTGTCTGTGGTCAGAGGGGTCCTCCGCTCAGTGGTGAGGGGGTCATCCTGTCAGTGGTCAGAGGGGTCCTCCGCTCAGTGGTGGGGGGGTCATCCTGTCAGTGGTCAGAGGGGTCCTCCGCTCAGTGGTGAGGGGTCATCCTGTCAGTGGTCAGAGGGGTCCTCCGCTCAGTGGTGAGGGGTCATCCTGTGTGTGGTCAGAGGGGTCCTCCGCTCAGTGGTGAGGGGTCATCCTGTCTGTGGTCAGAGGGGTCCTCCGCTCAGTGGTGGGGCGTCATCCTGTCTGTGGTCAGAGGGGTCCTCCGCTCAGTGGTGGGGGGGTCATCCTGTGTGTGGTCAGAGGGGTCCTCCGCTCAGTGGTGGGGGGGTCATCCTGTGTGTGGTCAGAGGGGTCCTCCGCTCAGTGGTGGGGGGTCATCCTGTCTGTGGTCAGAGGGGTCCTCCGCTCAGTGGTGAGGGGTCATCCTGTCAGTGGTCAGAGGGGTCCTCCGCTCAGTGGTGGGGGGTCATCCTGTCTGTGGTCAGAGGGGTCCTCCGCTCAGTGGTGAGGGGTCATCCTGTCAGTGGTCAGAGGGGTCCTCCGCTCAGTGGTGAGGGGGTCATCCTGTCAGTGGTCAGAGGGGTCCTCCGCTCAGTGGTGAGGGGTCATCCTGTCAGTGGTCAGAGGGGTCCTCCGCTCAGTGGTGAGGGGTCATCCTGTGTGTGGTCAGAGGGGTCCTCCGCTCAGTGGTGGGGGGGTCATCCTGTCTGTGGTCAGAGGGGTCCTCCGCTCAGTGGTGAGGGGTCATCCTGTCAGTGGTCGAGGGGTCCTCCGCTCAGTGGTGGGGGGTCATCCTGTCTGTGGTCAGAGGGGTCCTCCGCTCAGTGGTGGGGGGGTCATCCTGTGTGTGGTCAGAGGGGTCCTCCGCTCAGTGGTGGGGGTTCATCCTGTCAGTGGTCAGAGGGGTCCTCCGCTCAGTGGTGGGGGGGGTCATCCTGTCAGTGGTCAGAGGGGTCCTCCGCTCAGTGGTGAGGGGGTCATCCTGTCTGTGGTCAGAGGGGTCCTCCGCTCAGTGGTGAGGGGGTCATCCTGTCAGTGGTCAGAGGGGTCCTCCGCTCAGTGGTGGGGGGGTCATCCTGTCTGTGGTCAGAGGGGTCCTCCGCTCAGTGGTGGGGGGGTCATCCTGTGTGTGGTCAGAGGGGTCCTCCGCTCAGTGGTGGGGGTTCATCCTGTCAGTGGTCAGAGGGGTCCTCCGCTCAGTGGTGGGGGGGGTCATCCTGTCAGTGGTCAGAGGGGTCCTCCGCTCAGTGGTGAGGGGGTCATCCTGTCTGTGGTCAGAGGGGTCCTCCTCTCAGTGGTGAGGGGTCATCCTGTCAGTGGTCAGAGGGGTCTTCCGCTCAGTGGTGAGGGGTCATCCTGTGTGTGGTCAGAGGGGTCCTCCGCTCAGTGGTGGGGGGTCATCCTGTCAGTGGTCAGAGGGGTCCTCCGCTCAGTGGTGGGGGGGTCATCCTGTCTGTGGTCAGAGGGGTCCTCCGCTCAGTGGTGGGGGGTCATCCTGTGTGTGGTCAGAGGGGTCCTTCGCTCAGTGGTGGGGGGTCATCCTGTCAGTGGTCAGAGGGGTCCTCCGCTCAGTGGTGGGGGGGGTCATCCTGTCTGTGGTCAGAGGGGTCCTCCGCTCAGTGGTGGGGGGTCATCCTGTCAGTGGTCAGAGGAGTCCTCCGCTTAGTGGTGAGGGGTCATCCTGTCTGTGGTCAGAGGGGTCCTCCGCTCAGTGGTGAGGGGTCATCCTGTCAGTGGTCAGAGGGGTCCTCCGCTCAGTGGTGAGGGGTCATCCTGTGTGTGGTCAGAGGGGTCCTCCGCTCAGTGGTGGGGGGTCATCCTGTCAGTGGTCAGAGGGGTCCTCCGCTCAGTGGTGGGGGGGGTCATCCTGTCTGTGGTCAGAGGGGTCCTCCGCTCAGTGGTGGGGGGGTCATCCTGTGTGTGGTCAGAGGGGTCCTCCGCTCAGTGGTGGGGGGTCATCCTGTCAGTGGTCAGAGGGGTCCTCCGCTCAGTGGTGGGGGGGGGTCATCCTGTCAGTGGTCAGAGGGGTCCTCCGCTCAGTGGTGAGGGGTCATCCTCTCTGTGGTCAGAGGGGTCCTCTGCTCAGTGGTGAGGGGTCATCATGTCTGTGGTCAGAGGGGTCCTCCGCTCAGTGGTGAGGGTTCATCCTGTCAGTGGTCAGAGGGGTCCTCCGCTTAGTGGTGAGGGGTCATCCTGTCAGTGGTCAGAGGGGTCCTCCGCTCAGTGGTGGGGGGGTCATCCTGTCAGTGGTCAGAGGGGTCCTCCGCTCAGTGGTGAGGGGTCATCCTGTCAGTGGTCAGAGGGGTCCTCCGCTCAGTGGTGAGGGGTCATCCTGTCAGTGGTCAGAGGGGTCCTCCGCTCAGTGGTGGGGCGTCATCCTCTCTGTGGTCAGAGGGGTCCTCTGCTCAGTGGTGAGGGGTCATCATGTCTGTGGTCAGAGGGGTCCTCCGCTCAGTGGTGGGGGGGGGGGGGTGAGACATACTGAAAAGAATGAAGAAAATGAAGATCATAACTTATTACACAAAGATTATGTAGATGTATAAAAAGTTACTTGGGTATGGACATGGAATGAACACATATTCCATATAATCAGGGGTATATTACGTTACCTGAGCATTATAGGTGTGAAATGAACATGAAATATATTTAGATAATAGAAGAATTAACACATATCTCATATAACCAGGTGTATATTATGTTACCTGAGCATTATAGGTGTGAAATGAACATTAAATATCTGTAGATAATAGAAGAATGAACACATATCCCATATAACCAGGTGTATATTATGTTACCTGAGCATTATAGGTGTGAAATGAACATGAAATATCTGTAGATAATAGAAGAATGAACACATATCCCATATAACCAGGTGTATATTATGTTACCTGAGCATTATAGGTGTGAAATGAACATGAAATATATGTAGATAATAGAAGAATGAACACATATCCCATATAACCAGGTGTATATTATGTTACCTGAGCATTATAGGTGTGAAATGAACATGAAATATATTTAGATAATAGAAGAATGAACACATATCCCATATAACCAGGTATATATTATGTTACCTGAGCATTATAGGTGGGGAATGAACATGAAATATATGTAGATAATAGAAGAATGAACACATATCCCATATAACCAGATATATATTATGTTACCTGAGCATTATAGGTGGGGAATGATATAAAATAAAGAGGGATGAACTTTTATCTTGTTTTTGATTTTTACTTTATTCAATTAAAAATCCGGTGTGGATTTGTGAGACAGTGTTTGATGCTTTCACATAGACAACCCACCCCCACTTAACAAACTGAACACACAACTTATCTGCAACTGAGGTACTATGACAGGGTCTGTCTCAGTTGGAAGACGATTTATAGATGTGTAGAGAGGTAAGGACGGTAAGAGGGATGAGAGCCCCTGGACACAATTCGTCTCCAAAGGTCTTCAGACCAATATACCGTTATAGTTTATGTAATTCAAACCCAGGTTCTGGGTTGTTCTAATGTGTATCTATCGTTCCTATGTCAGAAGTCCAACCCGACCCTCTGTTCAAAGTCCTATATGTTGTGCAGACATAGATAATTTCATCAATATACAGTTAGGTCCAGAAATATTTGGACAGTGACACAAGTTTTGTTATTTTAGCTGTTTACAAAAACATGTTCAGAAATACAATTATATATATAATATGGGCTGAAAGTGCACACTCCCAGCTGCAATATGAGAGTTTCCACACCCAAATCGGAGAAAGGGTTTAGGAATCATAGCTCTGTAATGCATAGCCTCCTCTTTTTCAAGGGACCAAAAGTAATTGGACAATGGACTCTAAGGGCTGCAATTAACTCTGAAGGCATCTCCCTCGTTAACCTGTAATCAATGAAGTAGTTAAAAGGTCAGGGGTGGATAGCAGGTGTGTGGTTTTGCATTTGGAAGCTGTTGCTGTGACCAGACAACATGCGGTCAAAGGAACTCTCAATTGAGGTGAAGCAGAACATCCTGAGGATGAAAAAAAAGAAAATATCCATCAGAGAGATAGCAGACATGCTTGGAGTAGCAAAATCAACAGTTGTGTACATTCTGAGAAAAAAGGAATTGACTGGTGAGCTTGGGAACTCTAAAAGGCCTGGGCGTCCACGGATGACAACAGTGGTGGATGATCGCCGCATACTTTATTTGGTGAAGAAGAACCCGTTCACAACATCAACTGAAGTCCAGAACACTCTCAGTGAAGTAGGTGTATCTGTCTCTAAGTCAACAGTAAAGAGAAGACTCCATGACAGTAAATACAAAGGGTTCACATCTAGATGCAAACCATTCATCAATTCCAAAAATAGACAGGCCAGAGTTAAATTTGCTGAAAAACACCTCAAGAAGCCAGCTCAGTTCTGGAAAAGTATTCTATGGACAGATGAGACAAAGATCAACCTGTACCAGAATGATGGGAAGAAAAAAGTTTGGAGAAGAAAGGGAACGGCACATGATGCAAGGCACACCACATCCTCTGTAAAACATGGTGGAGGCAACGTGATGGCATGGGCATGCATGGCTTTCAATGGCACTGGGTCACTTGTGTTTATTGATGACATAACAGCAGACAAGAGTAGCCGGATGAATTCTGAAGTGTACCGGGATATACTTTCAGCCCAGATTCAGCCAAATGCTGCAAAGTTGATTGGACGGCGCTTCATAGTACAGATGGACAATGACCCCAAGCATACAGCCAAAGCTACCCAGGAGTTCATGAGTGCAAAAAAATGGAACATTCTGCAATGGCCAAGTCAATCACCAGATCTTAACCCAATTGAGCATGCATTTCACTTGCTGAAATCCAGACTTAAGACGGAAAGACCCACAAACAAGCAAGACCTGAAGGCTGCGGCTGTAAAGGCCTGGCAAAGCATTAAGAAGGAGGAAACCCAGCGTTTTGTGATGTCCATGGGTTCCAGACTTAAGGCAGTGATTGCCTCCAAAGGATTCGCAACAAAATACTGAAAATAAAAATATTTTGTTTGGGTTATGTTTATTTGTCCAATTACTTTTGACCTCCTAAAATGTGGAGTGTTTGTAAAGAAATGTGTACAATTCCTACATTTTCTATCAGATATTTTTGTTCAACCCTTCAAATTAAACGTTACAATCTGCACTTGAATTCTGTTGTAGAGGTTTCATTTCAAATCCAATGTGGTGGCATGCAGAGCCCAACTCGCGAAAATTGTGTCACTGTCCAAATATTTCTGGCCTTAACTGTATAGCCATTGATATGGCTTATTATAGCTAACATCCGCCCAACGCGTTTCGCTTCTCTCAACGTCCTTGAGAGGCTCATCAGGGGCATTGGCAACATGCTATATCAGATAGACGGGGTCACACGAGTCAAATGTGACCCTTAAGTCGTGAGTCTAGTACACAGGCCCACGAGGATCCAGGTCATAGGAGGTCCAAGGTGGCTGTCAAAAGGATTTTTTCGATGGGAAGTTGGTTTGACAATTCCTAAAAGAGTATAAGAGAAGGGGTTTTCTTCTATTGTTTTTAGATGTTATCATCAGACTACCAGTTTTTATGATAAATTAACCTTCACCAAAGTATGAGGTAATGATTGTGAAGAGAGATAACTTTGATACACCCTAATATGTATATGTGTAAATCCCTGTTGTAAGATAATATAGGGGACATAAAAAACAATAAACACATCGTGATCAAACATGCTGACAAAGGGGTGCCATTGTCATTCTCAACAAAACTGATTAAAAAGCAGAAATCCACAGTTAATTATCTGACACCAATACAGTACCACTGCGTAGTGACCCTCTTACCGGGATCAAGTTGAAAATAGCTAATCTGATTACCACACATGTTACAATGGGTAATATTGATAAGAAACTAGCCAAATACCTCCACAATCAACATCCAATAACACCGGTAATTTACATCTTGCCAAAAATTCACAAAAACTTAGAACATCCACCAGGTAGCCCGATAGTCACCTCAACTGATTCCATACTTCCTCCGTTATCCATCACAATGGAGAAGATTCTTAGTCCGCTAATTCCTAAGATAGAGTCGTTCATCCGTTACACCAATGACTTCCTATGCCCTATCAGAAGAATATCACCTGTTCCATCCAGTAGTATATTGGCAACACTTGACGTCAACAGCCTCTACACAAGCATCGATCATCACCTTGGTATTAAGGCTGTTGACTGGTTCCTCAGCGAATTCGAACCTACTAATCAGTCTAAAAAAAACTTTCTGTTTGGACTCATTGGAACTGGTACTCACAAACAACTATTTTCTCTTTGAGGACCAATTCTACCTACAGAAACGAGGGACCGCGATGGGTGCGAATGTCGCACCTCCATATGCTAACATATATATGGCCAAATTCGAGTCAGACCATATATACAACAACAAACTCTTCCAAACACATGCCAAGGTATGGCTTAGATTTTTTGATGATGTCTTTTGCATTTGGACAGGCACTAGTGAATCATTTGACATCTTTGTAACAGAGATTAACACGAAAACACCTAATCTTACTTTTACATCACACACCGACCAGGAGAAGATCAATTTTCTTGACACGATAATAATAAAAGATCCCAACGGTTCCATATGTAGTGACTTATACATCAAACCGACAGATCGCAACAGCCTGTTACATTGGACAAGCTTCCATCCCAAACACATAAAAACCTCTTTGCCAAATTCACAACATCACAGGGTCGATTGCATTGTATGTAATGATAGCACTAAAACAATCAGACACAGGGAAATTACCAAGAAATTCATCAACAGGGGATATCTACATGGATTCTGCACCAACCACATCAAGGCAAAACAGGGACCCAGGAAGTCCATTAATGAAAGGATCAAGTTCATTAATACCTATCACCCCTTCTCCCCTTTGGTTAAAAAGGCTATTCTCCAGCATTGGCCCCTACTTAAGACTGCATACGCCAAAATTGAAGGATTTAAAAATCCCCCCTAATATGTCACAAAAGGACCCCGAATTTGAAACAGCTATTGGTACGAGCTGATATGGGATCCGCAACCACCCCACTAAGGCAAAAAACCCTCAGCACAGCCCGCAGGGGTACTTTTCCCTGTTTGGGTTGTGCACAATGCACTAACGTCACGAAAGGGGACTTTTTTACACATCAGAGGTCAGGCAAATGATTTAACATAAATGGATTTTACACGTGTGACTCAACATATGTAGTCTATCTGATCAAGTGTCCGTGCGGTTTCGGATATGTTGGGGAAACCACCCAGCATGTACCAGACCGCATAAGCAAACATAAGTCAACAATTAGGTGTCAGAACACTCTTCTGCCGGTCCCAACTCATTTCATTGAGAAAAAGCATGACGTTAGCCAACTGAAATTTCAGGTTATTGATCATGTACCCATACCAAGCTGGGGGAGTGATCGTATCCGAAAACATAAAGAAAGAGAGTCGTTCTGGATACATCATTTGAACACCCTCTCCCCATGGGGACGCAACAGGGAATTTGAGTTAATTTATTGATTTACTGATTCTTTGATTGTAGCTGTACTGGTTGATATAAATTAGATCTAAAATCTCTTAGTATGGTTTAACTGTCATTTGTGAAATTTGCTGATATAAGGGTGCTTTCACATCAGCGTTTTTTTCAAATCGCAGCAGATGCGGTGAAAAAACCGCATCTGCCGCGATTACCACATACCGGCTGCACTTGCGGCACGGTTGCGGCGCGGTTGCGGTAAATGCCATACAAGGTATAGGCGGACTTGCGGCAGGTGCGGCAAGTGCGGTTTTGGCACTTGCGGCAGGTGCGGCCGCGAAAAAAAATGCTGTCAGCCGCGGTTTTTTTCGCGGCCGCACCTGCCGCAAGTGCCAAAACCGCACTTGCCGCAAGTCCGCCTATACATTGTATGGCGTTTACCGCAAACGCGCCGCAACCGTGCCGCAAGTGCAGCCGGTATGTGGTAATCGCGGCAGATGCGTTTTTTTCACCGCATCTGCCGCGAATTTCAAAAAACGCTGATGTGAAAGGGCCCTTAGATATGTAAAAAACAAGGGTATGTTGATTCATTGAAGAGATTACATTATATTTATGTGATATATTCTAATTTGGTGTTTTTCTATATGAGAGGAAAAAGATTCCAGCGAGAGGATCTCCAGTTGCAGAATTTATTGTGCATATATAAAAGCTTCAATCCATACAGTGAGGTACAAGGTGCTTAAGCCAACATGTTTCGACATATAGTCTTGGCGGTGTTTTTCTATACTTCCACTTTAGAGATAACAAAATATATGGATGCAATCACTTCTATGTCACCTTGGATTGAGCACGGCCACTGTACCTTCTCCGGGTCCTCCACCGGAGACCACCACCGAATATTGACACCGTTTTGCTGACTATCAGCGCTAATATTTCCCTTTATGTCACCAACCCCACTAAGTGCTTTTTCCAGTAACACAGATAGCGCAACAGGCGCATGCACCCTGCACCAAGAGCGTCGCGCATGCGCGGTGAGCCTGTCGCTGCATAGTACAATTCAGCCCACCGCTAAAATGGTGCCCGCACCTGTGCACAGGCTGCCAGATGGCGCACATCTGGCTGGATGATGTGTGCCCGCCCACCAATTAGGTCCGCCTCTCCTATGGCAAATAAAAAGCGGTAAAACACTGCCAAACACTCACTCCTGTTCTCCCACTGCAACCTGTGGACCAGACCCTTGGAAAAAAGGTATTTGTACGCCAATTAGATAATTCTTGCTCACCTAGCGAGATTGTGCCCCTACTTACCGCTGTTTATCACTTACAGGCAGGAGTCACATAGCACGTCATATTTGTAGGTATGTACCCTGACCCCCCTCTTTTTCTCTTTTAAGTACTTTATCAATACTAAAGGACTAAACATTGCTTTCACAGCTCTTGAGGTTTTTAAAAAAAAAAAAACAGGACTTCATACAAACAACCCTTTCAAGCTACTATAACCTTGGTGGTTCATTAAAACAGGTATATATAACTCTTTCATTTATTGGTACTAATTCCTGGAGATATTAATCTTATAGTTACTCTGTGCTCTAACCGATAGTCCACAACAGGACACCAGGTGCCATTGCATCTACTCTCTATAACTAAACCCTGTTTCTCCACCATAGGCTAAGGCATAAAAGAGTTGCCCAAAGTGATATTCTGTACGCCCTGAATACAGAGGACCATTTGAAGGTATTGATAGACCTCCTATTTCCCATAAAACCCTACCCACCAAGAATATGTCACCACCCTCACTACACAAATCCCTTAGGGTACCTTTACACGCCGCAACCACGGCGAGGAATCTTGCCGGCGATATATCGCCCTGGCACCATCGCCCTCAAATTGCTTCCCAGTTGCGGCGTGTAATTTGGGAATTTGGCGGCGAGAAAAAACCTGTCGCCTAGTTCCGATTCCAGAGCATAGCTCCAAAATCTGAGGCAATCATGAAGGCGAGATTTCCTGTTTTTGGCGTGTGAACGGTCGATAGTGATGGAATCTGCGTCGCTTATTGATTTACCGTAGGCGTGCCACAGCGTCAGGCCCGGACTGGCAATTGGGAGAGGCGGGACTTTTCCCTATGGGCCGGTAGTTGGGGAGTGGGCGAGACCACAGCACCTGCTCCTCCAGACGCAGGCCAGCTTTTAATCACTTTGCAGCCGCCACCACCCGCCGGGCATAGCAGGCAGAGGAGGAGAACAGCAGGGGCTGGCAGAGCATGACTGCTCTGGTCTGACTGCTGTGAGGGCCTGAGGAGTTTGACGGGAGAAGGAGCGGAAGGAGGGGTGAGAGGGTGGGCCCTAATTTCCTCCCAGCCATGCCCCCTCACCACTTCTGTGGGCCCCATCTCCAGTAAATCTCTCTGGGCCCTGCCCCCTCATCTCTACTGCAGGCGCCGGAAGTTGTTCCACAGTGCAGGATCCAGCAAGATGAGCTGCTGCAGCTGCTGGTGGTGAGTAGTGTATGTGTGTCTCTGTGTGTGGCTGGCTATATGTCTGTTTATGTGTCTGTGGCTGGCTGTGTGGCTGACTATGTGTCTGTGTGTGGCTGGGGCTGCGTGGTTGGGGCTGACTGTGTGTGGCTGGCTGTGAGGATGACTGTGTGTCTGTGTGGCTGGGGCTGACTGTGTGTGGCTGATTTTGTGTTTGTATGTGGCTGGGGCTGACTGTGTGTGGCTGGGGCCGTCTGTGTGGCTGACTGTGTCTGTGTGTGGCTGTGGCTGGCAATATGTGGCTATGTGTCTGTGTGTGGCTGTGACTGGCTGTGTGGCTGACTATATGTCTGTGTGTGGCTTGGGCTGTGTGTGACTGACTGTGTTTGTGTGGCTGCATGGTTGTAGCTGACTAGCTGGGGCTGGCTGTGTGTCTGTGTGTGGTTCGGGCTGTGTAGCTGTGGCTGACTGTGGCTGGCTGTGTGTGGCTTGGGCTGTGCTGGCTGTGTGTGGCTGGCTGTGTGTGTGTCTGTGTGGCTGTCTGTGTCTGTGTGTGGCTGGGGCTGTTTGGCTGGGTGTGGTTGACTGTGTGTGGTTGGCTGTGTGTCTGTGTGTGGCTGTCTATGGCTGTGTGTATGGCTGGCTGTGTATGGCTGGCTGTGGCTGTGTGTGTGGCTGGCTTTGGCTGTGTTTGTGGCTGTCTATGTGGCTGACAGTTTGTGTGCGGCTGGCTGTGGCTGTATGTATGTGTCTGGATGTCTATGTGTCTGGCTGTCTATGTGTCTGGCTGGCTGTAACTGTGTGTATGGCTGTCTATGTGGCTGGCTCTGGCTGTTTGTGTGTCTGGCTTTGGCTGTGTGTGTGTGGCTGTAGCTGTGTGGCTGGCTGTGTCTGTGTGTGGCTGGCTGTGTCTGTGTGGCTGGCTGTGTCTGTTTGTGTGGCTGGCTGTGTCTGTGTGGCTGACTGGCTGTGTGTCGCTGTGTGGCTGGCTGTGGCTCTGTGTGTGGCTGGCTGTGGCTCTGTCTTTTGCTGGCTGTGGCTCTGTGTGTGGCTGGCTGTGGCTCTGTGTGTGGCTGGCTGTGGCTCTGTGAGTGGCTGGCTTTGGCTGTGGCTGGCTGCGTCTGTGTGGCTGGCTGTGGCTCTATGTGTGGCTGGCTGTGGCGGTGTGTGTGGCTGGTTGTGTGTGGCTGTCTGAGGCTGTATGTGTGGCTGGCTGTGCGTGTGCCTGACCACTGAGACACCATCATCCTGAGAAGCGTGGCTTTGAAGAGCACCATGTAAATAGAGCTGTGGTTGATTATTCCCTCTGTTGCACCATTCACATATGGCTCTTCAGATAACTCCTTTAAGAAAGTGGGGGCCACGGCAACGTAAAAGCAAATTTCACGGGTCGGGGCTGATGGGTGTATGTGGGCTGGTGGGGTTTGTTTTCCAGGGCTGCTTTTTGGTCCCAGTCCAGCCCTGCACAGCGTGCTGGAGTCCGGGCACCGTCAGCGATGATTAGTGGTGGCTACTGTGTTTCCATTGGCTGTCATTTCACAGGGCGCCATATTTGAAGAGCTGTCCATTCACCACCACACAATGGCAATGGCGTCATGTATTAGCCAGCCTTCCAGCGCAGGCTGACCAATCAGAACGCTATTGCGTTGTCTAATCAGCGTGCTTGGGGTGCAGAATACACCAGTCTGCCACGCCTATGTTCTTGCCGCGCTGAACATGTACACCCACATTCCTTTGGGGACTGCAGCGTGTGAAACGGCGAGGGGAGTCAACCAGATGTTGCCTGCTATTGGTTTGGCGAATTCTGGGGCGACACATCGCCTTGGGTTGAGGGCATAAATGCGGCTGGTGAAAGCACCATCGGTAATCTGAGGCGACCATGAAAAATGTGCACGCGCACGTTAGATTGCCTCCTATCGCCGCCAAAAATTGCGGCGTGTAAAGGTGCCCTTATAGCATTTCACCACACAAATGCCTTATAGCATTTCACCTACTTACTCCCATTCAAGTTAAGCTCCTAGTACGATTACTTTCACGCCCATGATACTATACTAAATACTCTTTAAGCTCATTTATTACACCTCCAACCACAATACTCCACTATTAAAACCCACACGCCTTACACACCATATCCACACCCCTCTAGGAACCCCAATTTCACTAGTTTGATCATTTATTGTAACACATTTCCGTCACATCACAATACTCACATAGACCACCAAGGCCATGTCCACACGTTGAATATTGGGTGAGTTTTTTACCTCAGGATTTGTAGCCAAAACCAGGAGTGGAGCAATCAGAGGAAAAGTATAATAGAAACACGTCTCCACTTCTGTATTTATCACCCACTGCTGGTGTTGCCTACAAATCCTGAGGTAAAAATCTCACCAAATACTGAATGTGTGCACGTGGCCTAATATGAAACTTTTTTGTATTTTATGTTTGATTTTGTTTTTTGTAAATATTCTCATTAGACCAATCCTGATGAAGACCCAATGTGGATCGAAACATTGATCGTTTGTCTTCACAACTGTAAATAAAAAAAACACGACAAAAAGTACAACTTCTCAAATTCCTCCTTTTTAAGGTACCAGGGAATAATATTATTTATCTTCTGGAAATCTTTTTCCCTTGAGCACCCAACTGGTGGTCGGGCTCGATTTTATATTTATATACAGAGGGACACTGACACACAGAGCGACGCTGACACATAGAGGGACACTGACACACAGAGCGACACTGACACAGAGGGACACTGACATATAGAGGGACACTGACACATAGAGGGACACTGACACACAGAGCGACACTGACACAGAGGGACACTGACATATAGAGGGACACTGACACATAGAGGGACACTGACACACAGAGCGACACTGACACAGAGGGACACTGACACACAGAGGGACACTGACATATAGAGGGACTCTGACACACAGAGGTACACTAACACATAGAGGGACACTGACACACAGAGCGACGCTGACACACAGAGCAACGCTGACACACAGAGCAACGCTGACACACAGAGCAACGCTGATACACAGAGCAACGCTGATACACAGAGGGACGCTGACACACAGATGGACGCTGACACACAGAGGGACACTGACACACAGAGGGACACTGACACACAGAGCAACACTGACACACAGAGCAACACTGACACACAGAGGTAAACTGACACATAGAGGGACACTGACACTCAGAGTGACTGAATCACCCAGGGTTGTATGGGAACTCGGGTGTCTGAGCCCTGCTGTAGTTGCGATGTCACTGGTGGCCTGCCCAGACCTGTGGCTCTTCAACGGCCTCCACGATTAGATCCTGCTCCAGGTCGGGTTCTCTGGGGTCTTGGGTCTCTGGTCCTGGGATGCTGGTGGGGCCTGCAGGCAGGTCTACGGGGTCTCCTGTCTGTACCCCTGCATCCACAGTCTGCGCAGGCTGCGTGTCCCCGGCCGGGTGACCACTTGCTGCCAGGTTCTCGGCTGCGGCTTGGTTGGTTGCTGCAGCCTCCAGGACCTGTCGCTCCATTTGCACACAAAGAGATACTACTTATGGAGAGTCTCTGCCCAAATAATCGAGGTACACGATTAACCAAGTGAACGTTTTTTTATTTTAGCAAAACGACATATATAACGGCATCACAGAGTACCAATACATTACATAATCGTAAAAACAGAGAATACGGTCCAGAGGACAGCGGAGATAGTAAAGCCACAATATAGCTGAGCAAATGTCAATATCCTAGCAATAGGTACGTAGGGAAACCATAAGGAATATAGCCACAGATGGGGCCAATATACCACTGTGTGTGACCACTGAGGTACAGTCCACTAATTCCTCAGTCCAAAAACAGATGTCAATATCTATAGTTAAACTGGACCTCCCATACTACATAGTAGAAACCAGCTAGTATACAGGCCCCATATCAACTACTTACCCATGCAGACTATGAGATACAGCTACTGGTGGCCAGGGGATGCCCCTCGCGTTTCACCCTATGAGCTTCCTCAGGGGGCTACTCTACCATACGAATAACCCCTCTTATATAGCCCCCCACCAGGTGTATGCGATCTCCGGAGAAATCACCGCGGACGCCCGGCAGCGTCATTCCCAGGCGCCCGGCCGCGCTCCGTCGCCACCGGAAGTGCGTCATTTGACGCGATGTGTGGTGCAGGCGGAGATTGCGGCCGCGGCCCAGGAACCGCACACCGCGCATGCGCGGAAGCCAGCGATCGCCATCTTGGTAAAGGGCGGATTGCCCTGTACCAAGGGTTGATGTATACAAGGAGCGCTCCAAAGAGGGTGGGGGCAAAAGAATACACAGAAGATAGCGATCACTATTACCTAAGAAATAATTCCCAATAGCCACTGCATACTTTAAATAATCCTCACATAGGCAATATCATCACTGCCTGCAATTATAAAAGGGCATATACATATGAATACAGAGATATAAACATCACAGATATATCACATCGTGGTTTCCCTATTGTGTATGTATATACCACACTCATTTTATCCAGTTATACAATGGGAATTGAGAATCCAGTTCTTTTTAATACATTATACAGTAAGATCACTTTTCTTCTTTAAATGTATTCTATATCCTCCATCCAATCCGTAGGCTTCCATATGATGTCATATGGTGGGGGGAAGACAAGTAAAACCCGGTTTACTTAGAAGGGCTAAAAAGGAGAGTGCAAGAAAGAAAATGTTAAAACCAACAATACAAATTAAAAACTGAGGGTAACCCATCTTTTTGGGCTCCCTCAAGGGAAGTGTCAGAATACAGTCAGAGAGAGAATCTAAGAATTATACCTATCTTCCATCATTTAAAAGGGTGAAGGACAATCAGATGACAAGAATTATCATAAAAATGGGACAAAACTTAATTTCTCATTTAATCCGCCTGGGGACATTGTACCCAAACGGATAATCTTCTTTTTTGGCCAGTTCTTTCTTATAGTTACCACCCCTAGATCCCAGGTTGAGAACATCGATGGCTACAAATTTTAGATTTTTCGGGTCGCAATTGTGTTTGATTTTAAAATGGCGGGGTAGGGTTTTTAGATTTGGATCCCCCAGTTCCAATTTGGCTGCAACCAGAATATACTTAACGTGCTCCCGTGCTCTCACCTTAAATTCTCGGGTGGTTAGGCCGATATAGATGAGACCACATGGGCACGTAGCATTGTATATAACATTTCTCGTACTACAAGTGGCGAACTTTCGGATCTCAAAAGTTCTACCCTCCGCAGACAAGAAAGTTTTAGATCTTAGCATATTCGGGCACGCCACACAATCCCCACAGGGGTAGAACCCAGTACGTACCCTACCACCGCTCACTATTGGTTTCACAGCTGCCACAAAGTGGCTGTGTACCAGATCATCACGAAGATTATGATCTCTTCTCGCCGTCATCGATGGTTCACTCCCTATGGTATCCCTTAGGGCGGGAACCAATTTGAGAATGCCCCAGTGTTTTTTTGAGGATCCTTCTGATGTCCATCCATTTGTTATTATATGTGGTGATAAACCTAATCATGGATCCTCCAGTATCCACATTCCTCTCTCTTCCCCTTAAAAGAGCACTCCGCTCAGCTATTTGTGCCCAATGGTAGCATCGTTTTATGCATCGTCCACTATACCCCCTCAATTCAAACCTTTCCTTAAGGTCTTGTGCTTGCTCCTGAAAGAATTTTTCTTGGGAGCACACCCTTTTTGCACGCAAAAATTGGCAAATAGGTATAGCGGAAATGGTAGAGGGGGTCGCTCCATTGCCCGGGTCATTAGTTCCACAACCCTGTCCGCGCTCCAACGGTGGACGACGCACTCCACAGTCTAGATGATGTTTCCTCTCAGCTCCTGGAAGGCGGCTCTCCAGAAGGCCGCATCGCCCTCGTTGGAGGGAGACCGCCCCTGGATCCTCACGTGCAGCTTGAGCCTCCTGCTCCATCTCTCTGAGCAGGTCCGCCAGCCAGGTCGCCGCCATTGCTCCGGGTAACTCAGCTGTTGTCTTGCATGCTTCTCTTCTAGTTGCAACCTTGCTCTTTTTGGGCGCGGTCTTTGGAGCTTCCTGCGTTGGCCCGTCCCCTTGATTGATTGATGGCCATCAGGGTGAGCAAACTGTTTTGTGCCTCCGGCTAGGTCCTCCCATAGCAAGGGGCTGAGGCACACCCCTGGGCCTGCACATTATCCTTTCACATGGTTAGGCCGCCATATTGGGGCTCCCGGTAAAATGGCAGGAACACATTCTCAGTGCCGTACAGCAGCGGTGAAAGTTCTTTTTCGGCCAAAAAGTTTAAAGTCCAAAGGCACACAGTACACGGTTGCATCGGGCACTGGATCCTGTTCGTGACGCCAAAACGTATGAATCACCCAGGGTTGTATGGGAACTCGGTGTCTGGGCCCTGCTGTGGTTGGGATGTCACTGGTGGCCTACCCAGACCCGTGGCCATGGTGGTCAACTGGTAAAGGGGTTAAGGTACCTTTACTTGCCGCCACTGTGCCTAGCAACAGGTATCCACCGCACGTGCACTCGCACGTTTTTAACGGTGGATACTGATCGCTGATGCCGCATATACACACCGCCATTGCGTTGTCCACTGAAGGCATCGTGTTGCCCCGGAAGTGCTGACAGGTCCTGCGGATAACTTACTGTGGAATACCTTCCCCGCTACACACGCCGCCATCCACAAAGGAATATGGGCGTACCTGTGCAGCAGGTACAACACATAGGCGTGCCACACTCCGTCACGCCACTCCCAAACTACAACCATTGGCCTACACAATAGCGTTCTGATTGGTCAGGGCGCAAAGGGCGGATGGCGAATACGTGACGCAATAGTGTTTGGATTGTCACACGGAATAGGCGCTTGTGGCGTAGCGAAGTGTGCCGATATCCACTTAGGAGACGCTCACGCGTCACACAGGTGCGGTTTACAGTCACACAGTCAGTGCGGTGAAATAACTAAGTGTTTGGCTATGTGTGCGTTTGGATCTAAATGTGTGAATAGAGCCACAATGCAGATAGCATATGTCAATGGCATTGAGCAGCTGACATGCCAAATGTACATTATGTGTGTGTCTGCACATGTGCTGCACTACTTACTTAAACCCGCATGCCACACAATATCATGTGCTGCATCAATGTGTTGTGTCCAGGTGACACTCTGCCCACACCACACCACTATGTTTTTGTCCACACATTTGTCACATACACTGTTGACCCAATACCTTAACATGGCTCATGTGTCTCGTACCCACCCATAGGTGCCAATGTGTGTGAAAGCACTGGGCACAACCCAAACCTTGATCACGCTGCCCTCAATCCCCAAGTAATCAGGCTCACACATAGTAATTAGGATGTCAAAAAAATATATGTATTATGTACATGTGCATAAATGTACTAATAAAAAGACAGAAAGGGAACACAATGGACATTCAAACATCATGTAACATTGTAAACAGAAATAAAAAACAGAAACACAAATACATAATAAACTTTGAAACAATGATAAAGTGTGCACCACCCACATAACACAAATAAAACCTAAACTAACTAACCAAAACACGTGCACACCAGAAACAGGGCCGCACCGTCCATTGGACAGTGTGAGCCCTCTCACTCAGGCGGCAAGCTGGCAGGGGGAGCGGCTGTGCAGAAGGGGGCGGTGCAATATCCACACAGCGTCCCCCTGTCATGGTGCCGGCGGCAAGGGGCTGGTAAGAGCTGCTGAGCGGCGGCCCTCCCCACCCGCCGCTACAGGGGCGGCGGTGCTGGAGTCTGACAGCACCCCCCACCCCTCCGGTCCTCACCTGCGGCTACAGGGGCGGCGGTGCTGGGCTCTGAATGCACCCCCCCGATGCTCAGCTTGTGGCTCAGGCGGCAGAGGGGCTTGGTGCACCCCTGACCAGAAAATACTCAAAGAAACCATCATGGTGCAGCCACCCCGCGGTGTACACCATGGCCACCATTTTGTCTCCTCCCAGCACCAGCCCCACTACACGTGCTGGTTCTGACAGCCCACTGCCCCAGGGCCATTAAAGTAGAAGCAGTATGCGTCTCTACTGTTCCTGGCCTCCTGCGACCACGGCTCAGCGGCTGGAGTGGCTCCACACCATGGTCATCATGCCAAGCCCCTGGATGGACCTCCCGTGTTGTGGGGTCCACAGAATCTACAAAACTTGCCGAAGTGTATGATGCTCGATCCCTACGACGCAGGAAGTTATGCAGCACACAGCAGGCCAGCACTACCACTTCAATAGATTCCAGTTTCATATGCAGAGGCGTATGAAAAACCCGGAATGTATTCGCCATGATCCCAAAGCATATTCAACCACACGGCGGGCCCGTGATAGCCGGTAATTGAAAATGCACCGCTCAGAAGTAAGGGTCCTCTGGGGATATGGTCATAGTAGGTGTGCCTGAAGTGGGAACACTTCATCCCCCACAAACACAAAGTTGAGATGGCTCATCTCTTCATTTGAGGGCAAGTTCAGCCCACCTGTCCTTAGTTCTTGTGCCAAGTCGCAGTGGGTGAACACCCCCCCATCTGAGATTCGCCCGTTCATTCCAACGTTCACGTAGAGGAACTCATAGTTCACATCCACCAGGGCCATGAGGACTATGCTAAAATACCCTTTGTAATTATAATACAAAGAGCCCGAGTTTGGTGGTTTAGTAATCCTCACATGCTTACTATCCAAAGTGCCATCGCAGTTTGGGAAGTTCCACTGGCTTTCAAAGCCTCGGGCTACTTGCATCCATTCTGCGGGTGTTTCTGGCAATTTCATGTAGGATGGCAGCAGAGCACTCCAGATGGCCTCACACGTTTCAGGGATCAGGAGGCTTAGCAGGGACAGTGATACACGTGACGTGTATGTAACCAGGAACCGCAAAGTAATCGCCAAACGCTCCTCAGCTGATACAGATCGACGCATGACAGTGTCCTGATGGGCTATCAATGGCCCAACGCGCTCCAAAAGGAAGGTGAAAGAGTCCTCGGACATACGGAGGTAGTTTTGGAAATCACGCGGATTATTATCCTCCAGCTCACGCAACAGCTGCATGTGGCTCCAGGTGTCCCAGCGGCGAAGCCAATCCCGACTCCACACACGCGGAGCACGACGCATCAACCTTTCATATGTATCCTCCATCCACAGTTGCTCTTCCACCAACGCAAGAGCCACGATAACACGTCGAGTCGATCACGATGATTCTGCATCTTGTGTATCAGCACCTGTATATAATAAACATAAATCATCACTACATAGAACAATATGGTGACATGTTTGCATATAAAGTAAGCCGCACAATACTTCGACTGGCCACTAGGGAAAAGCATATTTAATCTGTCGTGTGTGCACAACACACATCCTTTTTACCATTGTAAGGCCATCACCCACAAGTGGGCGGAAAACAAAGGAAACATGCTCACTGATCAGCCCCGGCGTCCATCCTTCTACACTTTGTAGCGTTGAACAAAGTAACACAACAGGCCATATCTGTGTTTAAAATGTACGTGTCCCACACAAAGAACGGCTATACATGTCAGACAAACAATGTAGGTTACCATATATTGACACTTCTACAGTCTGTAAGTATCAACGTACCACAGCCTTTCAGGGTGAGTAATCACAGATGACACGAAGAAGAGTATACATGACTCATCCTGTAGTGATGCAGGGCCACATGTGTTTGCAAGGGGGGAGCTCCACATATACATAATCTGTGCTGGCTCAAGCCTCAAATCCATGTCTGATCCTAGCCATGTTGGTCCCAGTGTGTGTTGACCCCAAGCAGTATGATATTTTCACTAAATTGGCCATTTTTCTGAAAAAACACTCAAGAATCCTGCAGCCATGATCCTGTATGGCGAATGGAAACAAACACATTACTTTTATAACTACAATATGGCAATGTATGGGCTATACATGTTTGTAAAAATACACCAGCGTGCTACTCTATTGTGGTCCCAAAACTGACATCACATGTGCGTCACATACAGTACCCTATTGCATTACCAAAGGCAGTCAGGCGCAACGCTTCTCCACGCTGCTACAACCATGTCTGCACACAAATACTTACTTAATGACTCTGGGCAGCAAGCGTGACGCCCATCCGACATGAGCTGCTTTTCAATGAGCACAAACCAATCACGGCGCTTTGTCGACACCTACTCAGCAGCCGCATATGGGTGTTCACAGGTGTTGCCTAGAAAGGTGCCGAATTGGTGTGTGCTGATTGGTGTGCGTCAGTATAAATTTCCTGTCTTGTCGACCAGCCCCTGTCCAGACGGGAATGTGCATTGAGCTAGTGGTGTCCAGGAATCATTTCTCTGTTGGACCGACGGTGTGTACTCACATGCTTTGGCACCCCCATGCTACTGGTTTTCAGGTAACGCTGATGCGTAAGCTACATGCAGCTTAGGCGCTTTGTCAGACAGCACAGACAGCAGGGAGTGCCATGTGCTAATGTATATAGTGTGTTGATAATAGTCTTTAACAATGCTACCTATATGCACTACACATTGGTAATTAGTTATGTAGATATGTTTTTTATCTATTCCATACGTTGTAGTGGTGTTGTACCGCAGTGTCTCTGCTTTTTTTTCTAAATGATGGTGGCCCTTTTGCCTTTGTGTTCCTTTTGACTCAAACATATCCTTACATACATGCCAACCATAGCTTCTTGAGGGCTCCTTCACCAAGGGTGTTCCACATGCAAACATACATGATCCACACGTTTTCACGGCCAACACGACTGGATGTATATACTCAGTATAGTGTGTTGTATTCAGGGCTTGTGTAGGCCCTGATTGGTCATATTTGTATATTTTTCACATATGGCTGCTGGGTATTCGGAATTCGTGACCCAACTCCTTGCCCTGTATCGGGAGCACGAGTGCCTGTGGCGGACGGCGCTGCCCCAATACCATGACGCAGCAGTGCGGGCTGTGGCCTACAAGCCTCTTGTGGAGCTGGCGAAACGCCTCCAGCCCCACAAGATATGGGACGCGGGCACTATTTACAATAAGATCAAAGGCCTGCGCTCCGTGTTCCAGCGGGCTCACAAGACCTACACAGAACTACGGTCCGGGACTGGAGGTGAGGAGGTACCCAATCCTAATTTGTGGTATTATGACCTCCTCACCTTCACCCTGGGCCAAGAGAGCTCGCGGGGATCGCGGAGCAGCCTGCGCCGGCCCGCGTCCTCTGTAGGCCCAGCCCAAGAAACATCCCCGCCGCAGGAGGTGGGTAATTGTGTTGGGGTGGGGGCCTATCATGTTTGCTCCACAGGTGTGATTGGCTGCATGCATTTCCAACCCACACTTCTCCATTGGTGGTAATGTTGAATTGTTAGTTTTTTTTTATTTTGGTAAGGGGTATGTGCCCTCAGGGGCAGTTGAAGACATTTAGTGACACACCTAAAACGGAGGATCTTACTGTCCTTCACATTAAACAACCTAGAGGGATATTCTCTTTTGGTGGTTACATTTTCCAATGCTCATTGTTTGGCCTTTAAATTGGGCAGATTAATTAGAAACAAATGAGTCCTGCACACAGAGAACAAGTCTGTAAGGACATGTTCACACCGCCAACATATTTGGAGACAAAAAGCTAAATGCGACCAAAAACAACAGTACACTGCAGTAAAAGTATTAAATGCAAGTGCAGTATAAAAAATAGTATAACAAATACAGGGTACTTAGTCTATCCGTTTTTTTTGCGCAAAAAAAAAGTTATATCAAGCCACGTCACTAACTTCAAAGTGTACCCATCTCTGACGCAGTCCTAACTGTTGTATTTTTGCGCAAAAAAACGGATAGACTAAGTACCCTGTATTTGTTATACTATTTTTTATACTGCACTTGCATTTAATACTTTTACTGCAGTGTACTGTTGTTTTTGGTCGCATTTAGCTTTTTGTCTCCAAATATGTTGGCGGTGTGAACATGTCCTTACAGACTTGTTCTCTGTGTGCAGGACTCATTTGTTTCTAATTAAGTTGCCTCTTGCTTTGCAAGAGATGGAGTTCCCGCCCCCCTCTCTGGGCCCTGCACACATAGAGCCCCGTCGCCTTCAGTCCATCTCAGACACAGGCTCTGCTGGTTCCTGCTCACTGGTAAGTATACACACTAGTCAGGTTTTTTAATACAACAGTTAGGACTGCGTCAGAGATGGGTACACTTTGAAGTTAGTGACGTGGCTTGATATAACTTTTTTTGCGCAAAAAAACGGATAGACTAAGTACCCTGTATTTGTTATACCGTACTATTTTTTATACTGCACTTGCATTTAATACTTTTACTGCAGTGTACTGTTGTTTTTGGTCGCATTTAGCTTTTTGTCTCCTTTAAATTGGGCAATAGCACAGAAATTATCAATGGAACACAGGCATGTGTTATTCCTTTGCCCCATGGAGGGTAGGTTAAAATCATTCTCAATATGCATGTAATTTTTGGGAAGGTAAGGCTGGGCTGCATGGGCTAACAGCTGGTAAAAGGCAGCCTAAAGCTCCTGTGGTGACATACCCTTGTGTTTTTTTGTTTTTTTTAATTTGTTATAAATTGGTTTTTGTATTCTAGACAGTTTGCTGGCGCAGGTGAGTATACGTCAGTCTTGCATTTGTTAGCCATTAGAACCTTGCTCCTGTTTTTTCTTTCGGACTGTTGGTACCTGGTGTGTTGTGTGGTAGACTTGATGGGGTGGGGCTTTGAGCACTTGACATCAATAATACTGCTTTGTGGTATTGATTATTTTTTTCTTTCTTTTTTTTTCCAGGCCCCTCAGCTGCCTGGCTCCAGTGAGGACGAGTCACAAGCTGGTGAGGTTCTCCCTTCAACATCAGCGGGAGAGCCAGTGGCCGGAACCAGTGTTGGGGGGCCGGGCCCAGCTCTGCCATTCGAAGACGAAGACCACCAGCCCTGCCTAATACCGAGCTGGGTACCTGGGCCAAATGGGTCCTTTTGGACGAAGAACGAACAGCCACCTCTGGTTTCGGCCACGTCACCAGCGACATGCTCGCCCGGATGGAGCCAGAGCAGAGGAACATCGCTGAGCGGGCCATCTATCGTGTCCTGGAGGCGGGCGTAGATAGGTCCCTGATCCCGTCCCCCACAAGACCACCCCTTGACCCACTGCGCCTGCCCCACACAGTGTGAGGAGGCCCCCACGTCCGGATACTCAACCTCCCCCAAGATGAAATGCAAGAAGACAAGCACCCTCTCAGGCAGGGTGGGTCTACCATGAGAGGGTGGGGAGGAGCCATTGTCGGATCCACCAGAGGATGATGAGGAGAGTGGACACTACTAGCCAATGCACTATGTTGCCCTTATGGACTGGCTACATCCTTTTGATTTATTTGGTTATTTTTTTTTTGGGCAAATTGAGCCCACATTGATGGCCGATTTGGCTGGGCACATTATGTTGATGTTTCTTTTTGTTTTATATTTTATTACTAATAAAAAAAATGTAGTTGCCCATGGACCAAGTCTTTTTCAGAATTCACAACACAAGTGTGTTGAGTGGGTGTATGAATGTGTGCAACATATAGTGCACATTAAACACACATTCGGCCCAATGGCGGGAGTGCTGGTACACGATGGGGATTGGTAACATATATTCCAACATCAAAGAGGTATCCAAATATGTCTCACACAGTTAACCCAATTTGCTGAGTCTCAGTCCAACGTGTGTGTTGCCATCAAGGACCACACAGAAATGTACAGAAAATCATTTAATCAGAAACAACGTGTGCCACACAGTGGCCAAAAATTACACAATGCTGGTTTGGTCTAGGAGTAGCCACAACACACTCCCCACGGTCTCAATGTGGGACACTATAAGGAAAGAGGCTAACAGGGCTTTAAAAAACAATAAAATGCCAACAGGGCAACATGGATGAGGGAAAGTCCAACATGGACAACAGTTTTTAGGGGCATGTTTGCCCATTAATCAGGCTGGCCGCATCGGGTTTAGGGCAGTTCGCCATGTGCTCGCTGGAGGGCAGCAAGCATGGCACCCAACTGGGCCAGTTCTTGCAGCCCGTGTTGGTGTGCCCTGGTCAATGTTTGCGCCACCTCATGGTGTGCACGGATCACATCTTCAGTGGTAGGGACACCTGTATTGGGAAAAAAAAAACACTTTAGTTTTCCACAGTAGCTGGGGATGGTTAGTGAACTCACACAAAATGATGCTCCTTACCCTCTGCCTCCACCTCATCGTGACCATCAGGGGGTGATGGTGATGGGCTCAAACTCCAACTGGCAGCCCCGGCACGTTCTCCATTTGCACAAATAGTTGAACATTATTTTAAGAAAACAGTGAGAAAATACTGATGGTACAAAAACCCAACACTGATTACAGTGTGCAGGGCGTATGCCACAAAAGACACACTTACCACCATAGTTATCAAAGGCTGGCTCAATAGCAGGCTGAGGGGACATGCCCACCCCTGGGCTCGCCACTGAGCTTGAAACAGTGGGTGGTGGGGTGACTCCAGGGCTGGGGGTCTGTGGCCAGACGATGGGGCTGGGTGGCACAAGGGGGCCTGGGCTTGAAGGCCCAACATCTTCAGGCCCTGCTGGTGATGGCAGCTCCTCCTCCTGCAGGCCTGCTGGTAAGGGCACCTCCTCCTCCTCAGGCCCTGGGGACGGTGGATTCCCAGATGGCGATGGTGTGGCTGCGGTCTCTTGTGGTGGTGGTGTCGCTTGGCCACCTCCGGGTGGGGCCTGGGGCCCATCTTCTGAGGAGGAATCATCCTCATCTGTATTTTAAAGCACAATCACAGAGCTTTCAGGAGAAAGGTAAATGACATTGGGCAAAAACATTTAGATTGTTGGCCTATGTAGTTCCAGCATGACAGATAGGGTAGAAGGTCATGTTGTATGCATGTAGTGTGGGTAGGACACAGTATAGTTAGTGTCAGGAGGGCAACTACAGTGGCAAGATATGTTTGTTTGTGGCCAACCCCACCTACACATGGTAGGTGCATGTATGTTTTATTTAATAGCATGAAGCCACTGGTGTTTGCCCCATGGCTGCGTACACCTGTTGTTCAGGTAGTATTGTTTGTTCAGTTGTAACATCATGGTGTGACTATATTGTCCCGTGTGTCCGGGGCCCCATCTGTGGGCCAGTGTGTCATGTGTGTGTTGAACATGGTACTGATTTTTCCTTGTCACATTTACACTGTGGACACAGCTTTGGGCCAAATATAATGAGGTTAAGGCTGAGCGTAGGTGTCACCATTTGTGCAGCACATGACTGTCTTGGCCATATTCCTGTTTGTGTGTCATAACCAAGGCAATGCACATTGTTGCCACATCCAGATGTTGGGTCAATACCCATTTTGTTATGTTGCCCAATGAACATACATTTGTGTTTTAAATCAGTAGAAAAATGAGCGGCACTCACCAGTATGCGTCTTCCCTTTTTTTAAAGGCAGGTTACAGGCAGCATGGCAAGGGGAGGGAGTGTAGAGTCACCTGTACTCCACACTCCCTCCCCTTGCCATGCTGCCTGTAACCTGCCTTTAAAAAAAGGGAAGACGCATACTGGTGAGTGCCGCTCATTTTTCTACGGATTTAACTCTTTAAGGAAGTGTTTTAGCTTGCACCACCAGTCCGAAGTGTAGGCACCTCCTCCAAATTAGGCTCAATATAAGTCAACAAATTGCAGCGGGAACGCCGTGCCCCACGCTCTCCTTCTAATATCTTTTTATACATTTGTGTGTAGTTTGGTACATGTACATGTGCAGGTGTGTGTTTGGGGAAAAAACATACTCACCACACAGCCTGGCAATCCTGGCACGGATGTCTACAATGCGGCCTGGGCACTTCTGTTTCAGATCCGCGATCTTCTTTTGGATCTGCTTTGGACTCCTCTCCACCCCCAGTTTGTGGAGCAGGGCCCGCTGTATCCGCATCAGGATGCTGCGATTGCGCAGCCGTGGGTGCCGGAGGTGATGGTGGCCCCAATAGTTGTGGCGGTCACAATGGTCTATGAGGACCAAAAGCTCCGCCATACCCCACGTTGCAGCGCGCCGTGTGGCGGCCATGACTCTACTGGTATGTGCAGTGGAGGGCCTGGCACCTTGCAGGCAGAGTGAAAGTGAAACAAGCTTCATTACGTCAGAACGGCCGCTGGCGGTGCATAACAAAGTTCAATACAACAAAGTCGCCGTACAAGCAGTGCGAGATGCAAAATAAACACTTCAGCGTCACCTAAAATTCACGCATTGCAGGGCGTTATGTATGGCAGCCATGTGCGCTGTGTACAGCAATTTACTCCCTTGTGTATTGTATGAGAATGTGCACAGTATATCGGACGAAACAGCACAATACATTTGGCAGCGCAATTGGGTGGCCGCGTAATTGCACTGATGTATTGGATCGTTCAGAAGGGTCTTATGCGTCTAGCGCTGAAGTGACAGCTCTTCCAAGATGGCGGCCTGTGAAGGGACAGCCGATCGTAACGCAGGAGCCCCCACCAATGATCGCTGATGGGGCGCGGTATCCATGAGGTTGTGTCACGCCTCTGGGATTCAGTAGGCCACGCAAATACCATGCCTGTGCCCCGTTTAGACGCCACTACCATTGCAATTGTGCCTTTGTGTTGCCTTGGGTTTTTGAGCACGGCTCAGAAACAGGTATTCGAAGCAACTGCTGGACACTGGGAGGAATTTCCCTATTTACACGCCACCATTTCGTAGCAATTTCATGGCAACAGGCACAATTATCCCCAGTGCCAGACAGTTGTTACCTTTCAGTGGTGGCGTGTAAAGGGACCCTTAGGGAATGGTAATAAAGAAAATACCTTACCATCCATGCCAAAAACAGAAACCAAGTGCACTTACAGGATGCAGTCAGAGCCCAAATGTGAAGCAAGCCCAGCTGCAGGCTGATAAATCACCTCTACCAGCAAGATGTGGGAGGCGACCTGCCATGCATACTGGGCCTCCATAGAGCACCATTCACACTGGTACACATGATGCAGAGTGTCTGAAAGCTACCTAACCGCTCCGCTGCCTGAGCATTGGGCCGCACAGTACGATGCTTCTGCACCACCAGATGAATGGCGCCCCTATGGGCCCAACTGCACCCTGGATGGATAAAGAAGTGCAAAAGTTTTTTATATGATAAATAAAAAACCTTTATAAATGGGATTTTGGTTCATGTATTGGCCCAAGACATTTAAGCTGATGATCCACGTCACGGAATCCCATGCTCATCAGTCCTAACAAAATTGTACAAAAACTACTAGAAAAAAAGCAGCATCAAAAAACCTTACCATCAATGCCAAAAACAGAAACCAAGTGCACTTACAGGATGCAGTCAGAGCCCATATGTGAAGCAAGCCCAGCTGCAGGCTGATAAATCACCTCTACCAGCAAGATGTGGGAGGCGACCTGCCATGCATACACTGGGCCTGCATAGAGCAGGGTAGCTTTCAGACACTCTGCATCATATGTATCAGTGTGAATGGTGGTTTTTTGATGCTGCTTTTTTTCTAGTAGTTTTAATAAAGAAAATAAGAGTTTGTTGTGACGCCACCTGCAGATTCCGGTGATGGGCACCAGCGCCGGTTCAGACCTCCGGTTGAGATGGTACTGCAGCTTGGATGGAGCAGCTCCCTGCAGGTGAAGCTGAGTCCCCGGGGCAGAGATGCACCAGTAATGGTGGTGCAGAATGTGAAGATGATCTGTGGAGCAGTGCAGCAGATGAACAGACACATGGAGGCTTTGTCACTCTACACGGGTACTTTACTCTGTAAACCAGTTCAGATGGCAGTTCAGGTTACACACAAGCAGTCTATAATCAGGTAGCTGGTCAGGTAGTCACAGAGGGTTGCAAGGTCATTCAGCGGACCACATAGTATACTTTCTTTTGTCAATCCTGTGTCCTGCTGCTAAAACCTGCCCCGGCACAGCCCTCTTGTATACCAGGCCCGTTGGGGTGCTGCAAGATTCCATTCTTCTTTCTCTCTCTGAAGGGTTCGACCTTTGGTGGGCGATCCTGGCAAGGCTGCACTTTGTAGACAGGTGTCAGGGTTGATAAACTGACCTGTGATGACTGGTTTGGACGGCTCAGGGGCTGGACACCCTGCACCGTATCCTCGGAGCTGGTACTTCGTTAGATGGACTAGAGTCCCCCCGAAGTATGGACACTCCGCTCTGGGGGTCCCCTCTTTCTGTTCCTGGGCTGCCTCTTCTCTAGGCCCCCTCCCCTGGGAGTCTCCTTCTCTCTCTCGGAGGCTCCCCTCTCCTTCACTCCTCAGTGCAATCTACTGAACTCCACTGTCTGACTTCCCTCCGCCCCTAACTCCGCCCAATGGGAATAGGACTGCCCGTCTACCCGGGGTTAAGTGTGGGAGTGCTGGGGTGGGATCCACTTGCAAACTTTACTCTCCCCTGTGACAGAAATAACTGCACTCGTTTGTGGGTGCAGTACCCTACTGTGGTGCACTGACTGGTGGGGCGCCACACCACGCTGACACACAGAGGTACACTGACACACAGAGGTACGCTGACACACAGAGCGACACTGACACACAGAGCGACGCTGACACACAGAGGTACACTGACACACAGAGGTACACTGACACATAGTGACTGCAGACTCGTGGATTCAGAGCGACACTGACACACAGAGGTACACTGACACACAGAGCGACACTGACACACAGAGCGACGCTGACACACAGAGCGACACTGACACACAGAGCGACACTGACACACAGAGCGACGCTGACACACAGAGCGACGCTGACACACAGAGCGACACTGACACACAGAGCGACACTGACACACAGAGCGACGCTGACACACAGAGGTACACTGACACACAGAGGTACACTGACACACAGAGGTACACTGACACATAGTGACTGCAGACTCGTGGATTCAGAGCGGACAACTTCATGTTTATCATGGATCTGCTGGGAGTTTCACCAGTCACGAAAAAAAGAGGCTCCATAGGCCAGCGAGTGCAGGGGCAAGTGTGGTCACAACAGGGCGGAACCACAAGAGGTGCAGGGGATGGAATCGCACCCGGGCCCTGGAGCCAGGGGGCCCAATAGTCCCTTTGGCCTATTAACAACTGTATTAAAGCTTTGCAATAATTAGGCCCTATCCAGGGCCCATGAGCCTCACATGACACCACGGCCCCTGTGCACAGACAATGGGGCGCTGGTCACACTGGAGCTCCATTCACACTGCACCCAGACCCCAATGACCGTCCTGTGGAGGGGCGATCATGTGCCGATATGGACACACTCCGCCCTGGCCGTATCTGCTCACTGATCATCAGTGGGCGGGGCCTCATCAGTGGGCGGGGCCTCACACTGGCGCGCCCTCACCAGTCTCTGCCTGTCCCTCCGGTGTGTGGCCACCAGGTGGCAGTGCTCCTCCAGCTGACTCTGGGCTGAGCTTCCGGGTGAGCAGTAATCGCTTCCCGATCGCACAGGGATGTGCTCCGCCCGCAGACGGTGAGGTTTGTGCCCGTGCCCCGGACAGTGGCGGCTTGTAGTGAGGCTTGTATCACCCTGTGACGCAGTGCCGGTGCTGTGGTCCGCCCGGACCGAGTATATAGGTGTACTGCAGTGGACGTGCCCGCCCGCACCACCTGTGCACACACCCCCTGCACATAAACTAGCTGCCGTAGAGCCGCTGTATCAGTGGCCCTCCCGCCCTGATCTTCCCTGCCGCCTGATCTTCCCTGCCCGCCCTGATCTTCCTGCCCCCCTGATCTTCCCTGCCCCCTCCCTGATCTGATCTTTCCTGCCCCCCCCTGATCTGATCTTCCCTGCCCCCCCCCCAGATCTGATCTTCCCTGCCCCACCCCTGATCTGATCTTCCCTGCCCCACCCCCCTGATCTGATCTTCCCTGCCCCCACCCCCCTGATCTGATCTTCCCTGCCCCCACCCCCCTGATCTGATCTTCCCTGCCCCACCCCCCAGATCTGATCTTCCCTGCCCCACCCCCCAGATCTGATCTTCCCTGCCCCACCCCCCAGATCTGATCTTCCCTGCCCCACCCCCATGATCTGATCTTCCCTGCCCCCACCCCCCTGATCTGATCTTCCCTGCCCCCACCCCCCTGATCTGATCTTCCCTGCCCCCACCCCCCTGATCTGATCTTCCCTGCCCCACCCCCCAGATCTGATCTTCCCTGCCCCACCCCCCAGATCTGATCTTCCCTGCCCCCACCCCCCAGATCTGATCTTCCCTGCCCCCACCCCCCTGATCTGATCTTCCCTGCCCCCACCCCCCTGATCTGATCTTCCCTGCCCCACCCCCCAGATCTGATCTTCCCTGCCCCACCCCCCAGATCTGATCTTCCCTGCCCCACCCCCCAGATCTGATCTTCCCTGCCCCCACCCCCCTGATCTGATCTTCCCTGCCCCCACCCCCCTGATCTGATCTTCCCTGCCCCCACCCCCCTGATCTGATCTTCCCTGCCCCCACCCCCCTGATCTGATCTTCCCTGCCCCACCCCCCTGATCTGATCTTCCCTGCCCCACCCCCCTGATCTGATCTTCCCTGCCCCCACCCCCCAGATCTGATCTTCCCTGCCCCCACCCCCCTGATCTGATCTTCCCTGCCCCCACCCCCCAGATCTGATCTTCCCTGCCCCCACCCCCCAGATCTGATCTTCCCTGCCCCCACCCCCCTGATCTGATCTTCCCTGCCCCCACCCCCCTGATCTGATCTTCCCTGCCCCCACCCCCCTGATGTGATCTGCCCTGCCCCCACCCCCCTGATGTGATCTGCCCTGCCCCCTCCCACCCTGTTGTCCGGGGGGTCCCCCATCTGGCGCTCATGTCTCTTGCAGTTGTTTTCCATAGTGTCCTGTTCTCATCTGCAGTGTGGATCCATATAGTGTAGACAGATCTACATGTAGAGAAGATGGCATGTTGTTAGATCCTCGGCCCCCGATTCCCCAGGGAGATCCCCGTTGTGGGTCTTAAGTTGCGGATTGTGTAGGATATCCATGTGATCCGCCATGTATGTAGGGGGTCACCTAGAGAAATGCTCCAGAGTTGTGGCCCAGTTTGCCCCCCACCTTGTCTGCTGTGCGCCCACATAGCAGGGCCCCGTCATCACTTGGGGATCTTCATCTTGTGATATTCGCTGAATTTGTTTGTTTTTTTTTTTGCATCAAAACAGCGCCCGGTTCATGAATTTCACGCATAGTCCATGTCTTTTTGTGTTATGGTTTTTGGGACCTTTTAGCTCTAAATGTTTAGATTTTGCAGAACGAACTAAATATTGAGAGGAATACCGGGGGGGGGGTATGGGGGGGCGTCCGGTGGAGCTAATGTGCAATTGTTTGAAAATGTGGAATTGAGTGAAAACTTCTGGAAGCTGTAAATCCTCCCACAGTGGTGAACAGAATGAAGACAGGCAAACGCAGATAAACACAAAAACATACTTTAAAAAGGGTAGAAGTTAAAATAAAATTTGCAAATGTCCGGAAGTGACTCTACTGGGACCGGAGCTTACAGAGGGGCGACATCTCAGGCCACAGTGGGTGGAGGAGGTGCTCCAGACCAAACGGCTGAGATTGATGGGCATGACTGAGCCGGGTGTCCCCGTACAGTGGGCGTGTTAATTAACTAATGAAATAACCATTACTTTTACAATCCACATAGACATAGAGTTGATTATAATAAAAGCGGGTATCTGGGGTAAGACCCCAAGACGGGGGGTGCCAAAGCCCCCCCTTGCATAGTTTAATCTTATATTACATTATGTAGCCTATTAGAAGATTTAAATTATGCAAGGGGGGGCTTTGGCACTCCCCCCCCAACCCCCCCTTCCCCCCTGCTTCTATTATAATCAGCTCAATGTCTATGTGGATTGTAAAAGTAATACAGTAGTTGTTTCCTTAGTTAATGAAAACACCCACCGCACAGAGGGCACCCAGCTCAGTCGCGCCCTCTACAGTTGAGAACATGTCCATCAATTGCTGGTGTTTGGTCACGCTCACCCTCGTCCTCCACCCACTGTGGCCTTAGAGAGGACGATCCCTCTAAGCTCCTCCCACATCGCCAAGAGTTGCTTATGGCCGCTTGTAAAACTATGCCAAGAAAATTTGTGTGCAAATGAGAAATCTACAAAAACACCAACACAAAAACAGAAGGAGGTAAAAATGTAATAATGAGTTGGGCCCAGTGTGTATCAGATCCTTTTCTTTTCCAGCTCACTCAACAAGAGGTGCAGCATTGGAGGCCTGGCGTGGTGTTGGGGCCTACTGCAGCTTCTGAGGCCTAGCGTGGTGTCGGGGCCTACTGCAGCTTCTGAGGCTTAGCGTGGTGTCGGGGCCTGCTGCAGCTTCTGAGGCTTAGCGTGATGTCGGGGCCTGCTGCAGCTTCTGAGGCTTAGCGTGATGTCGGGGCCTGCTGCAGCTTCTGAGGCTTAGCGTGATGTCGGGGCCTGCTGCAGCTTCTGAGGCTTAGCGTGATGTCGGGGCCTGCTGCAGCTTCTGAGGCTTAGCGTGATGTCGGGGCCTGCTGCAGCTTCTGAGGCTTAGCGTGATGTCGGGGCCTGCTGCAGCTTCTGAGGCTTAGCGTGATATCGGGGCCTGCTGCAGCTTCTGAGGCTTAGCGTGATGTCGGGGCCTGCTGCAGCTTCTGAGGCTTAGCGTGATGTCGGGACCTGTTGCAGCGTCGGATACCTGGCGCAGTGTCTGGGTCCTAGTGTGGTGTTGGGACCTTTTGCAGCATCTGACAACTGGCACAGCGTTGAGAGGCCTGGCGCGGCGCCGGGGCCTGTTGCGGCCTCTGAGGCCTGGCGCGGCGCCGGGGCCTGTTGCGGCCTCTTAGGCCTGGCGCGGCGCCGGGGCCTGTTGCGGCCTCTTAGGCCTGGCGCGGCGCCGGGGCCTGTTGCGGCCTCTTAGGCCTGGCGCGGCGCCGGGGCCTGTTGTGGCCTCTGAGGCCTGGCGTGGCCTGTGCTCAATTCAAAACCTTATACATCCATCGCATCCCATTGCTGAATTTTGTGTAGTATAAACCAACTCCAGGTCAAATGGGCCATTGTTTTGTGACAATATTGCTTGGGGAAAAATACTGCATACATGAATCCACTTTCTCCACTCTAAGGCTACATTTACACAGCGCCTATTTTCGTGCTTTTTTTTTTGTGCGCACTTTTCCACCAAAAACCGCATCTGCGTCTGTTTGCCGGCAAAGTGAATGGAAATTCACAAGAATCAACATGTCAATTGTTTGGAGACAAAAATAACATAGAGAGCGCACCATGAATAGAACCTGGTGGTCTAGTGGAACATTAATTAGAAAGGTGGGCACTGCTCCAGGTCCGCCTCTCTCCTTCTTCCGATTCAGGATCACATGGGGGAGCTCCGGCCCTGTCACCGTGACGTCACGGCAAGTCCTTTGCCCAGTTCTGATGATCTCTGTTCACCAGCAGCTCCAGCCACAACCCTGATGGGGAGGCATGCAATTTGTAAAAATAATTGTGGTCAGTGTAGGAGCGCTTGGAAACAGGAGACGGGGAGATATTAAAATGGCTGACACACCTCTTTATTTCCTTAAACCACAACGCGTTGCTACAGTCAACTGCTGTCTTCCTCAGGTGGATATTACAGGGAGGTGGGGAAAATGACCTATTATATAGAAACAACAACCAATCCATGTGGATCAATTGGTGATGTCATTTAACCCTATACTTAGTGTTTGGAGACACTATGTAGGAGGAAATCATTCCTTATGTTGAAATGGTCTTTATTTAACCGAGCGTGCATTTTCTGCACTGTACTGCCTACATACTGTAGGCCACACGTGCATTGTAGGAGATATGCCGCATAGCTGGAGCTGCAATCCACCTTACAATTGATGGTGAATGTTTCTCCAGTAGTTAGAGAACTGAAAGACGTGGCCCCCTTTTTTCTTTTTGGGTGGCGACCCGGAGCCACCCGAAAACATTGAGTGATTTTAGAGTCTTTCAGGTTTGGGATAGATTTATCCTTGCCACGGCTTTTCAGTTCTCAAACTACTGTAGAGACATTCATCGTTCCAACATAAGGAATGGTTTCCTCCTACATAGTGTCTCCAAACACTTGTGTGACACATCAAAAGGATCCAAAACAATTAAAATGAATAACAATTGATCAGATACTGGATTGTGTGAGTAACAGGTTCAGTAGCCTAATTAACAAGGAGACCTACTGGATCTTTAAATTGGGCACATTGAGCCCGGAGGGATTAAATCTAACTATAGACAATATCACCAAGTGAACAATTTTGTAATGGGTACACATCATGGAGTTGAATACTCGTGCAATTATCGTACTCTGATTTTATCCTCATTACGTCTTTTATGTGTATTTAGGTTTTAATTATCACCTCGTGCTTTTTACATTTTCAATTATTATTTTTAAATTGTAATCTTATACCGTAGTTATATTATAGTACTTTTATAATATTCTATTAAGGTGTTGTTGTGCTCATCGTTGTGTTCTTATTATTATTTTCCTTTATTGTGTTCTATACCACTCTGAGACTATGGTTTATTATGCATATATTATTCATACGTATATATATCATATATACATTCTGTATATATTATATTGCTCTTAGTACATGTATCAGATATAGGGGTCTATACATATAGATGTCATTAAGGGATTTAGCAATGCAGTTCTTCCAGCAGACCATGAGTTAAGTATAGGGTTAAATGACATCACCAATTGATCCGCATGGATTGGTTGTCGTCTCTACATAATAGGTCATTTTCCCCACCTCCCTGTAATACCTACCTGAGGAAGACAGCGGTCCGCTGTAGAAACGTTGTGGTTTAAGGAAATACTGAAATGGCTGGCAAAGCTCTTTATCTCCCCCGTCACCTGTTTCCAAGCGCTCCTACACTGACCTCAATTATTTTTCCAAACATGTCAATTGTTTGTAGCTTTTAACGCGTATAATGGCGGGCGCTGGAGGAAGTGATGTCACACGGGGAATGAAGAATCCTGTGTTCCTCCCCAGTGTGACATGTCACTGCCTTTTGGCTTTGGCAGTGTATTAATATACAATGTGAAAGCTAAATTAAAAGTAATCAAAAGGTATGAAAAATAAAAAAATAGTATACTTACCCTCCACCGGGTGTTCCTGGTTACTGGGACATCCACACCTGATGTGTTGCCAGGACCTTCCAGTTCTGTGATTGGCAGGTAACAATCATGTGATATGTGATGCCCATATCACATGATCGCTACCGGCCAATCAGATCTGGAAGGTCCTGGCAGCACATCAGGTGTGGATGTCCCAGTAACCGGGAACAGCCGGTGGAGGGTAAGTATTCTATTTTTTTATTTTTCATACCTTTTGATTACTTTAATTTAGCTTTTCCTGTGTATATTAATACTGTGAAAGCCAAAAGGCCTGACACATGTCACACTGGGGAGGAACACAGGATTCTTCATTCCCCGTGTGGCATCACTTCCTCCAGCGCTTTTGGGGGAGAAATGTGGCCGTAAAAAAATGTGGTGTGCACCAGGTTTTTTTTTTTACCTGTCCTAAATAGTGCGGCCGCAATATTCGGCAAAAAAAAAAAAAAAAAGCGCTCCCCTAAAAGTGCAGGAAAGACGCTGTGTGTGAACGTAGCCTTAGGCTGGTTTCACACTTGAGTATTTTGCAATCTGTTTCTATCCATTGTGAAATGCATGGACACTGATGGCGGGTTTACACGTCGCGATATCGCAGTACAATTTCAATCAAAAGTCACGTGGTTCAATCGTTGGACCCGATATCGTGCCTGCGTTGTATGGTGTGAACGTCCAATGCGATGCAGGAACGATGTCAATGCGATATCGGGGATCGAATGAGCGTGCTATTCAATGCCCCGATATTGCATAGCGATTGAAGCCAGATCGTGCTGTGTAAACACCCAATTACGATGCGATTTGATACGTCACCCATTCACTCCCATGTTAACTATGCGATCCTGGATTGGGAGGCGGAGACATCGCACGGACGTTGTATTACGATATCGCAGCGTCTAAACAGTCAATGCGATGCGGGTGAAACGTGCACTAATTGCGCGCTCCCGCGCCATTGAGTTGCGATATCGAAACGATATCGTGGCGTGTAAACCCACCATGATATGTTTTTGTCACCATTGAATTTCAATAAAGGTTCATGTTTTGGTTCAGCCTGTCTGTGACATGAATCTCTAATCGGGAAAAATAATGGATTATTTTTAATATTCATCTGCCCTCCCGAGTTCGCTGGCTGATTATTCGCCTTTGCTGGATTTTTGACCGCCGGGACCAGGGCGGCTGCGGTCAACGATGTGGATCCAGCTTTGCTGGGAGGCGAGGGGTGAGCTGAAACTTTGTTTGCTATATTGATTTACAATGGTGATGGATTCTTCTTGCGTGTGCATCCAGTTGTCAGTGTTTTGTAACGGATCTGTTTGTCTGTAAATTTGTCACATCCCCAAAAATGCAAAATGTTGCCTTTCTGGGCTCGCGTGAAAAACATGCAGACAAACGGACACTCACGGATCTGCGACTGTACGTCGTGAATTAAAATGCAACTCTATGGAAAAAGGATCGATTTGCCTCTGTGTGCACGGATCAGTTTTGGTGGACTGGGCATGCTCAGAAGCAAGGAATGAGCTCCTCACACCCCAATCTCTGATGGCTGATGACGGATCCGTTGTGTTGCCATCCATTTGCACAGATCTGTGGGTGTCCATGTGTATCCAGGGGGTTGCTAGTGTGGAACCAGCCTTACTGTCATCTGTTGTCACTAGAGATGTTATTACATAGTTAAAACCTGGCACCAGGGTGAGGACTGCAGAGTTGGCACAAGGGTAAAGCTTGAAGGTCAGAATTCAATGATAAATTAAGAACGCGACTAGTTTAAGAGCTGTGTTTACTTACAACATATACCCACATGTTCAAAATATGTGAATCACTTGTTGAAAGGGAACCTGTCCATGTAGTTTTATGATATTAAACTGCCCCCGATGTGTTTTAAATGATGCAATGTGCATCACTAAGCCCCCTTTCACATCAGCGGTAAACGCTGATCGCGGCAGTTGCGGTGAAAAAACGCAACTGCCGCGATTACCGCATAACGGCCGCGATCGCGGCACACTTGTGGCAAGCCCCATACAATGTCTATGGGGCTTGCGGCAAGTGCGGTTTTGGCATACCGCGTTTTTTTTCGCGGCTGCACCTGCAACTACACCGCATTTGCCACACCTGCCGCAAGCCCCATAGACATTGTATGGGGCTTGCCACAGGTGAACCGCAAGTGCGGCCGTTATGCAGTAATCACGGCAGTTGCATTTTTTTTTCACCGCAACTGCCGCGATCAGCGTTTACCGCTGATGTGAAAGGGGCCTAACATGGTTTTCTTAGAATACATGGAATTTTTTTTTTTTTTTTTTTTTAAATCTTAAAATAAGACTTTATATGCTGTGGTGAATGCACTCCATACCTTAGGTTTCAGTCATAGGGAAGGTGCTTTTGCTTGCCTCAACCACTGTCACTCCAGTTAAGTCATGATATTTTTTTTCCTCGTCGCCCCCCCCCCCCCCCCCCTTCCACCTCCTTGCATTGTAATTGATTGATATCACTGCAGGTCTTGCAGAAAGCCACTCATGCTGACCTCCACCCAATAAGGTCACTTGGTCGTGATATCACCACTGGTGCTTCGCTTCAGGCCTGCTTGGCTCCACACAGTAAGGTCACATAGTCGTGATGTCACCACAAGACCTTCACCTACTATCCACTGCTGAGCTTCGTCCTGGTCTCACAGGCCATGGGGTGATGTCACGGCCAAATGACCTTAATTGGCCGGAGCTCATCGTGAGTGAATTCTACAGTACCTGCGGTGATGGCAAGAAATGACAATGCTGGGGCATGACTAAGTAAAAAATATCATGGCTGAACTTGAGTGACAGTGACTGGAAGAAAAAAAAAAAGCGCCTCCCCCTATGACAAAATCAGGGTATGTGTCTGCAGTCGCCTCAGTATAGGAAGTCTTTTTTTTAAGATAAATACTGGAATTATTTCTTATTTTTTTTAGAAAACCAGTGATGCACATTGCATCATTTAAACCACATTAATGGCAGTTTAATATCACAAAACTACATGGCAGGTCCCCTTTAATATTACAGCACCGCTACAGTGATATTGTTTGTTTCACTCCTGGAGTGGTGTTTTAAATCTCTGTCCCCTAACCTCTGTCTTATACTCGTTCTCTGGCATTCTCATCCTTTTTCAGTGTCTCTCTGATCTCATGGTGCCATCTTGTGCCCATCACTTCTGACTGGCCGGAACGAGGCTCCCATAGACTTGTACTGATTTGTGGTCGTGAAACACTGGAGCTCCGGCAGGTCACAAATCAGTAGAGACCAACTGGAGCAGAGGCGATAGGTGAAGCCACTGGATGGTAAGTGTCAGACAGGGGTCGAGCTTAGGTTTGAAGCACAACTCCAGCATAAAATTGAAAACGAAAATGTTTGTGTGATGCTTTTAAGGTCTTGTGGACAACTGGTTCAAACCCTTTTCTATGTCACTTGAGTCCTGTGTATCAGACACTTCAATCTCACTGCCTTTTTTCCCTAACTGACAGCAGCCCTCACTTCTGGATGTCAGTTACATCTGAAGAAAGTGAGAGTAAGGCCGGCTTCACACCGCGATTTTTCACTGTCAGGTTCTGTCCGGTGTTTTGTAGGATGCACCGGACAGAACCTGCCAACCCTGGGCACACAGAACCGGAGGGCAAATATGCCCTCTGATACTGTTTTGTGCTGGATTAGTTTCTGCACGCAGTTGCTGCTGTCCAGTGCTGAAATTTCAGCATAGCAGCTGGAGGGGAGCTAGCCACGGTGCTGAAATTTCAGCAGTGCAGCTCTTCACGTGCTGAACTACAGCGGCAGCTATTTCAGGTGCGCTGTCCAGGCGCTGAAGGAGAGCAATTTGAATTTCATAGCCGCCGCTCTTTCAGCACCCGGCGTCCGGGAACTGGATCGTTTTTCTGCCAGATCCCAGTGCCCATACACTCCTATGCTATGGGCGCCGGATCGCTCCGGATCCAGTTTTGTTAGTTTTTTTTTTTTTGTCCCAAACACAAAAAATGCTGCATGCTCCAATTTTGTGTCCGCGGCAAAAAACAAACAGGACCGGATCCTCCCGGACAGACACAAAACCAGATGGCAAATAAGTGCCATCCGGCCCCATAGGGAAACCTAGCCAGATCCAATAAATCGTGATGTGAAGCCGGCCTAAAGCGGCCCATTACCGGTAGGTGATTGGCTGCAGGGTTCAAGTGACATAAAGTCACACAAGTCCCAGAATACATCGGAGAGGAGCGGAGGCTTTTATTATTTTACAAGGGAGACTATAACAATTGAAACTACTTGGGCATCCCCTTTTGAAATATAGATAAAATGGCTAAAATACATTGAAGATGTCTAATAACAGCATTTTCGGTCCTGTTCTAGGATCTTTTTCATGTTCTCTGCTGATGCCGCTCGTACACCTGAAAGTGTAGTAAGCGTAAGACGCTGAGAACTGGGTAGAAGAACGCGGCCTGTGCAGCCAGTGTCAGCGCACATGGGCATACGAGAGGCAGCATTCACTCTAGGACCGAGGGCTGTCCACCACACGCTATGGCAGTCCCACTGATTTAAATTTAGGGGGCGTAAAAGTGCCCGAGCTCATGACTATGCCACATAAGCACACACCTTTGCATGTAGATTTCAGTGCTAGCATGATTTTCTGGTCATCATAATGGGAGACCCAGACAATGGGGTTTAGGGCACTGCCCTCCGGAGGTCACACTAGGTACTACAAGTTTGTAGACACCGCCTCCTCCGCTTATAAACCCCTACCGCAGGGAACATCCTCAGTTTTAAACTTAGTGTGCTCGGAGGATCACGCTGTGCTTGCACTTCACTGCATTCTCACTACTTACGTGATGGCGTCTGAAGACAAGGTAATATGGTCCTGGTCGGGACCTGCGTCAGCCTCCCCGCTCACCCTTGTGGCACACGCTGGTGGAGGTACCGGAGGGCCTAGAGCCTGGACACTTGGTGTTCTCCCGGTACGCTGTCGCGCTCCTTTCCATCCCTCTCTGGGGGGCTCTGGAGAGTGGGAGATGGGAGCCTTGCACAGCTCCGCTCCGTCCGAGGCCTCCCTAAATGGTGCTTACAGACCGGACTGGAGCCAGCCCAGTCCGAGGCCTCCCTAAATGGTGCTTACACTCCGGACTGGGCCGAACCCCCGTCCGAGGCCTCCCTAAATGGTGCTTACAGACCGGACCGGCACTGAGGCACCTTGTGTGTCTCCTGTGTGCCTGGGGGTAGTGTCTGTCACTTTATGTGTCCTGACACTCAGACCGCGCGTTACCCTCGGGTCCGCGGATCTGGAGGTGTACCCTGTGCTGGGGTCACCCTGGCTGACCGCCCTGTGTGTCACAGGGGCTGAGGCCGTAGACTGCTGATCTTTGGATGTAATTGCAGTCTGTGTGTGTGTAATGTGTGTTTTACACTAATTTCCCGCGCTGCGGGCTCCAGCACCTCCATTATGAGGCTGCCTGGAGGAGAGGAGGCAGCCCTTGCGGTGACGTCACCGGGGGGCGTGTGTGTGTGCTTCCCGCGTGTTCTCGGCGCCGCCCACAACTTTACTGGCGGCGGCCATCTTCTCCCTCACTTCCCGGCTGGGATCTACGGCAGCGCGTGTCTGCACTTCAGAGGGAGACCGGGAACTCGCGGAGGTCACACACACACACCGCTTCCTCCCACCGCTTTACTGCGGTCGGTAAGCCACCGGGATTCCCGGTTTGTTTGTCGGTACGACTTGGCTTATACTTCCCCTACTGTGGCTATGTCCTCAGTTAGGAAGCTTGCTGCTAAGGCGGCGGATGCCACCATTACCTGTTCCACATGCAATGGTACACTGGTGGAGGGGTCCTGCAATAACTGCGGACGCCCAGAAGCCCGAACTGGCACTGCTGAGGCAGCAGCTCCGGCGCTGTATCCTGAGATTCAGGTGATCCCAGGACCATGGGAAACGCAGAATAGGATTAATGAATCCCTGCTGTCCCAGATGTCCTCCATGTCGCAGTCACTGGAGGCACTTCATAGGAGACTGGAAAACCCAGCTACTCCTTCCAGTTACCCCCGGGTGTCTCCCTCTTCTGCTGTGAGACCCCTTAAGCGAGCTCGTCGTGAGGAGTCACCCGAGCTCCAGGCTCTCTCTGAGGAGGAGCGTTCCTCTGATGGTGAGGAAGATGATGGGGGGTCTACTCTCGGGTCTGTGTCTGAACCTCCAGATGGGGTGGAGGATCTGGTGTCCTCCATCAATGAGACCTAACGTCTCGTGACTCCCCCTGAAGAGGTTATCGTGCACCCGAAGGAGGTCTATCAATGGCTACGGCCAGAGGCTAGACCAAGTGGCTCTTTCATGGACCACACTAATTTTGGAAGGGTGGTTAGAGCACCCAGGTTACATCCTGGGCGGCGCTATGTCCGCAAACCTAAGGACAATCGCTTCCCCTTCTCCCTGGAGGTGCTTCAGGAATGGTCGCAGTCTCCAAAGGTGGACGCTTCCATGACTAGAATTGCTGCACGCTCCCTGTTTTCTGCCTCTGATAGCTCCTCATTGAAGGATGCAACTGATAGACAGGTCGAGCAACTCGCCAAGTCTTCCTATGAGGCTGTGGGGTCATCATTTGCCCCTAACTTTGCCACGGTCTGGACCTTACAAGCGATTACTACTTGCTTGGATGGTATCACGGACCTGGCGAGATCCAGTCCAGAGGTCCTGGCGCTTACTGAGAGGGCAAGGGCCTATGCGGACTATGCCAGGACGGCATCTTTGGAAACTGCCACTCGCTCAGCTGTGGCTTCGGCCAATGCGATAGCGATCCGCAGGTTGTTGTGGCTACGTCTTTGGGACTCAGATGCCACATCTAAGAAGATTTTGCAGAATCTTCCATTCGCTGGTGACAGGCTTTTTGGCACCGAGCTGGACAAGCTGATAAAGGATTCTGCTGAGTCTAAGATACCGCAGAATAAGCCTAAGCCACGGTATACCGTTAAAAGGAACCCTAAACAGTGGTCCTTTCGCTCCAGCTCACAGTCATCCACGACGTCCGCTCGCGCGGACCGAGGGGGCAAGCCAGCTACTCAGTGGCGCTCCAAGAGTCGTCAGAAGAAGCCGGCGGGGGCAGCAGCTGCCACCCCCAAGCCCGCCTCGACATGACTCGCTCTCTCATCCTGCTTCCCCACAGGTGGGGGGCCGCCTGTCTCGATTCCAGGACAGGTGGCTACGTCACGTTCAAGATCAGTGGGTTCGAGACGTAGTCTCGCGAGGTTACAGGATAGAGCTGACATCAAGACCGTTATCCCGATTCCATCGGTCTGTTCCATCCCCAGAAAAGGCTCAGGCTTTTTACCTGGTGTTGGAGGGACTCCGCAGAGACGGAGTAGTGGTCCCAGTGCCCACGGCAGAGAGGTTCAGGGGTTTTTACTCCAACCTCTTTATTGTCCCGAAAAAGGACGGATCCTTCCGCCCGGTTCTGGACCTCAAATTGTTCAACCGTCACGTGTTGGTTCGGAAATTCCGCATGGAATCCCTGCGCTCCGTGATCGCGGCTGTGTCGCAGGGAGACTTCCTAGCGTCCATCGATATCAAGGACGCTTACCTTCACGTGCCCATTGCACCGGCTCATCAGCGCTGGTTACGATTCGCAGTGGGGGACGAACACTTCCAATTTGTGGCCCTGCCCTTCGGGTTGGCCTCAGCACCACGGGTATTCACGAAGGTGATGGCCTCTATGATGGCTCTCCTGCATGTGCAGGGTCACGCCGTCATACCCTATCTGGACGACCTATTGGTCAGGGCGCCATCGGAAGACCTTTGTCGGGTGAGCCTGGAGGTGACCATGAGGTCTCTGGAACAGTTCGGGTGGCTTCTCAATACTCAGAAGTCGACCCTAGTTCCGACCCAGTCATTGACATATCTGGGCATGGACTTCCACACGGACTCGGCTCTGGTGTCTCTACCCCAGGCCAAGCAGCTGGCGATCCACTCAGGAGTACAGAATGTTCTCCTGTCACCTCACTCATCCCTTCGGGCGTTGATGAGACTGGTGGGACGCATGGTAGCGGCGATAGAGGCGGTGCCCTTTGCACAGTTTCGTCTCCGTCCTCTCCAGCTGGAGATTCTTCGCCGATGGGACAAGAGAGCGATCTCTCTGAATTGGTTGGTGGCACTGTCACAACCGACCAGGGACTCCCTGCAGTGGTGGCTCCAGCCACGTCACTTGTCACGGGGCCGGTCATTCCTCAAACCGTCGTGGTTAGTGGTGACCACCGACGCCAGTCTGAAGGGCTGGGGGGCGGTGTTCTTACACCACAGGGCTCAAGGCCTCTGGACTCAGTCGGAGTCGACGTTGCAGATCAACGTACTGGAGATCAAGCCGGTCTATCTGGCGCTCCTGGCGTTTCAGACATTCCTGACAGGACAGCCCATTCGGGTACAGTCCGACAATGCGACGGCCGTCGCCTACATAAATCATCAGGGAGGGACCAGAAGCGCTCAGGCCCTCGCCGAAGTCCACCGCATTCTGTCGTGGGTAGAGGAAAACGACTGCCTGATCTCCGCAGTTCACATCCCAGGGGTCGAGAACTGGGAGGCCGACTACCTGAGCCGGCAGGGGATGGACGCCGGAGAGTGGTCTCTACATCCAGACGTCTTCCGGGACATCTGCGGCAGGTGGGGCACTCCGGACGTGGATCTGATGGCCTCACGGCTGAATCATCAGGTGCCCCAGTACGTGGCGAGATCGTGGGATCCTCAGTCTCTGGGGGCAGATGCCCTGATCCTGAGTTGGTCCAGATTCCAGCTGCCATATGTGTTCCCGCCTCTGGCTCTGATTCCCAGGGTTCTGTGGAAAATCAGGTCGGAGTGCAGAGTAGCCATCCTAGTGGCTCCGGATTGGCCCAGGAGGTCCTGGTATCCGGACCTGTGGCAACTGTCAGGCAGACACAGGTGGGCTCTTCCAGAACGCGCAGATTTACTCGCGCAAGGCCCATTCTTCCACCTCAATTCCAAGGCCCTCAGATTGACTGCATGGCTCTTGAGGCCTGGCTGCTGACATCCAGGGGTTTCTCCCCTACAGTGGTGGCCACTATGAATCGGGCTAGGAAGCCCGTTTCCAGGAAGATGTACCACAGGACGTGGAAAATCTTTTTTTACCTGGTGTGCCTCTGGTGGACGGTCCCCGTGGCCCTTGTCTATCCCGACGTTGTTGGCCTTCCTACAGTCGGGTTTGGAGTTGGGATTATCCCTTGGCTCTTTGAAAGGTCAAGTATCAGCACTTTCTGTGCTGTTTGACAGGCGATTGGCGCTCCTCCCGAAGGTCCGTCAATTTCTGCAGGGGGTGTCGCGGATGGTTCCGCCCTACAAGAGACCTCTGGACCCTTGGGACCTTAACATGGTCCTGGCGGCATTGCAGAAACCGCCGTTTGAGCCTCTGAGGGATGTTTCTCTATCTCGTCTGTCACAGAAAGTGGCCTTTCTGGTGGCGATTACATCTCTGAGGAGGGTCTCAGAATTGGCTGCACTATCGTGCAAGTCACCCTTTCTGGTGGTTCACCAAGACAAAGTGGTGTTGCGCCCACGGCCAGAATTCTTGCCGAAGGTGGTTTCAACTTTTCACCTGAACCAGGAGATTGTTCTCCCATCATTTTGCCCCGCTCCCGTTCATCAGGTTGAGCGCGACCTCCATACTCTGGATCTTGTGAGAGCTGTACGCATTTATGTGTCCAGGACCGCCTCCTTTAGGAGTTCGGATTCCTTATTTGTTCTCACGACAGGTCGCTGTAAGGGGTCCGCGGCTTCGAAGTCAACCTTAGCCAGATGGATTAAGGCTTCCATTCAAGAGGCTTACCGGTCTTCTGGTTTACCTCTCCCGGTGGGATTGAAGGCTCACTCTACCAGAGCCGTAGGTGCCTCCTGGGCCTTGCGACATCGAGCGTCTGCTCTACAGCTGTGTCAGGCGGCCACTTGGTCCAGCCTGCACACTTTCTCTAAGCACTATATGGTGCATGCCCATGCCTCTGCGGATGCAAGTTTGGGCAGGCGGGTTCTCCAGGCGGTGGTTGCCCACCTCTAAAGGGAACCATGTGTTATCCGTCTTGTTGAGGAACTCTTCCCGCCCTGGGGTATTGCTTTAGGACATCCCCATTGTCTGGGTCTCCCATTATGATGACCAGAAAAAAGAGAATTTTGTTTACGTACCGTAAATTCTTTTTTCTTTAATCATCAATGGGAGACCCAGCACCCACCCAGTTGTTCCTTTGCATGTTTTGCATTTGTTCTGTTCTCTGTTGAGACAGTGTTTGCCGGGTTGTTGAACCGTCTGTGTACGGCGTTCTTCCCGATGTTTCGGGTGTGGTTTATTTCCTCCTCGCAGCTTATGGACCAAACTGAGGATGTTCCCTGCGGTAGGGGTTTATAAGCGGAGGAGGCGGTGTCTACAAACTTGTAGTACCTAGTGTGACCTCCGGAGGGCAGTGCCCTAAACCCCATTGTCTGGGTCTCCCATTGATGATTAAAGAAAAAAGAATTTACGGTACGTAAACAAAATTCTCTTTTTTTAAAGGTGTGACCTTCCCTATTTCACTGTATATGTTGGCAACAAAAATATTTTGGGGGTAGAGACAACCCTTAAGGGTGCATCCAACTTTGGCCTCTACAACATTGCTGAATTTTTTTATTTTTGCATTAAAGGGAGTCCGTCGGCAGAACATGACTGTTCAATTCAAGCACAGACCTTCTCCACCCTTGGCGAGACCATCTAATTCTCTGCACCCTACAACCCACTTGTTTTCAATCTGTCTCCAGTCTACATGGACATTGATGGAAAACAAGTAAGTGGGCAGTTGAACAGAATTATTTGGGCATGCCAAGAGTGCAAGGAGCGCCTTTGCTCGCTGATACCAGTTACTGTGTGCTGATACTCACCTTAACTCCTTATCGACCTGGAGTGTACTGGTATGTCCTAGGTCGTGTTCTTGTTTTGATGTGGGCTCACACGCTGAGCCCGCACCTTCCCTGTACATGTTGGCTGATGCGATCAGCTGACATGTCTGTATTAGATCTGTGTGGATCGGAGATCTGCTTGCAGCTGTTAATCAGTTAAATTCCATGGTCAATCTCTGACTGCAGGATTTACCATGCGCCAGTGGGGAGTTCATCGTTCCTGGCTACCATTGGTGGCTCCGTGACATCATTGCAGGGTGCCAATGGGTTGTCGTGACAGCAATGGGTCAGCTGAGGACCACTGTGCCTGTCATGACTAACTTTATAGATCATTGTTTCTGCTGTACAGAGCGGTGCTGATGCACTACTATGTACAGCACAAGCGATCGGATGGTTGGTTTTTAAATTTGACTTGAATATTTTTGCAAAATTTAGGGTGCGGTCAGGCAGTGCGACACAAGTGTGAGACAAATTCGGAGGTGCTGATGCACCATCTGGCCCTTTACTTATAGTTGCAATTGGCAAATTTCAACTGCTTTGGTCTAAATTGTAGGTACACCTTTGAAGGAAATCTGTCAGCAGGATTTCATCCCAAACAATCTGTTCATGTGCCTGTTTCAAAGTAAAGTCCAGTGATACCATTACATGGCCAGTCCGTTACTGTATTACTGAGAGATCAGCATTTAAATTAATATGCAAATGAGGACAAAGAGCTATTGTAGATCTGAACCCTCTGTCACTACAGCTCTATTCCATGCCCAACACATCCGCCTCCTGCCTGTCTGCTTCTATGTTATGTTGTGTGACTTGAGGTAAGAGTCATCAGTAAGGCAGGAGGAGATACAGCTAGGTGGGTAATAGAGCTGGAGTGGCAGAGGCGTTAGATCTACCCAAAGCTCTTCCGTCTCATTTGTCTATCAATTCAAATGCTGATGTCTCAGAAATGAAAGAACAATCTAGCCATGTAAGGCTACTTTCATACAGGAGTGAACCTAGCCTCTCTCCTGCCTGAGGCGAACTGCGGCTCTCCCTAGTCATTTTTTTTCTTCAGTCGGTAGAAATAAATCTAGTTTGTAAACATTTATATCTACCTGGTAAAATGAAATGAACGCAAGTGTGGATAGTTTAATTTAGAGAAATAGAAAAAAAGATGTTCAAACACATGTATGTCAGCGCCATCACACACACATACAAGGACCACACAGACAAATCCAGAACTAGGGTCATTAATGGCAATGATAGGATTGGCTCAACCATACAGACATACAGTGATGGCTGGCAGAGCGGTGGTCCTGTAGGCAGACACAGTCCTGCAACCTGATGCGTGCTGAGCATGTGAGCTGGTATCAAAGTTAGGAATACAAGCTTGGAAGTATATATGTACTTCAAAAGATAGTAAAGGGGTTAGATTACACTATATATACATCACACACATGCTGGACAACACATGCTCATTACATACACATCATACACTCACACAGACACACACATCATACATGCCTTAGTACACGTTATACAGTTAGGGCCAGAAATATTTGGACAGTGACACAATTTTCGCGAGTTGGGCTCTGCATGCCACCACATTGGATTTGAAATGAAACCTCTACAACAGAATTCAAGTGCAGATTGTAACGTTTAATTTGAAGGGTTGAACAAAAATATCTGATAGAAAATGTAGGAATTGTACACATTTCTTTACAAACACTCCACATTTTAGGAGGTCAAAAGTAATTGGACAAATAAACATAACCCAAACAAAATATTTTTATTTTCAATATTTTGTTGCGAATCCTTTGGAGGCAATCACTGCCTTAAGTCTGGAACCCATGGACATCACCAAACGCTGGGTTTCCTCCTTCTTAATGCTTTGCCAGGCCTTTACAGCCGCAGCCTTCAGGTCTTGCTTGTTTGTGGGTCTTTCCGTCTTAAGTCTGGATTTCAGCAAGTGAAATGCATGCTCAATTGGGTTAAGATCTGGTGATTGACTTGGCCATTGCAGAATGTTCCACATTTTTGCACTCATGAACTCCTGGGTAGCTTTGGCTGAATGCTTGGGGTCATTGTCCATCTGTACTATGAAGCGCCGTCCAATCAACTTTGCAGCATTTGGCTGAATCTGTTCTGAAAGTATATCCCGGTACACTTCAGAATTCATCCGGCTACTCTTGTCTGCTGTTATGTCATCAATAAACACAAGTGACCCAGTGCCATTGAAAGCCATGCATGCCCATGCCATCACGTTGCCTCCACCATGTTTTACAGAGGATGTGGTGTGCCTTGGATCATGTGCCGTTCCCTTTCTTCTCCAAACTTTTTTCTTCCCATCATTCTGGTACAGGTTGATCTTTGTCTCATCTGTCCATAGAATACTTTCCCAGAACTGAGCTAGCTTCTTGAGGTGTTTTTCAGCAAATTTAACTCTGGCCTGTCTATTTTTGGAATTGATGAATGGTTTGCATCTAGATGTGAACCCTTTGTATTTACTGTCATGGAGTCTTCTCTTTACTGTTGACTTAGAGACAGATACACCTACTTCACTGAGAGTGTTCTGGACTTCAGTTGATGTTGTGAACAGGTTCTTCTTCACCAAATAAAGTATGTGGCGATCATCCACCACTGTTGTCATCCGTGGACGCCCAGGCCTTTTAGAGTTCCCAAGCTCACTAGTCAATTCCTTTTTTCTCAGAATGTACCCAACTGTTGATTTTGCTACTCCAAGCATGTCTGCTATCTCTCTGATGGATTTTTTCTTTTTTTTCAGCCTCAGGATGTTCTGCTTCACCTCAATTGAGAGTTCCTTTGACCGCATGTTGTCTGGTCACAGCAACAGCTTCCAAATGCAAAACCACACACCTGGAATCCACCCCTGACCTTTTAACTACTTCATTGACTACAGGTTAACGAGGGAGACGCCTTCAGAGTTAATTGCAGCCCTTAGAGTCCATTGTCCGATTACTTTTGGTCCCTTGAAAAAGAGGAGGCTATGCATTACAGAGCTATGATTCCTAAACCCTTTCTCCGATTTGGATGTGGAAACTCTCATATTGCAGCTGGGAGTGTGCACTTTCAGCCCATATTATATATATAATTGTATTTCTGAACATGTTTTTGTAAACAGCTAAAATAACAAAACTTGTGTCACTGTCCAAATATTTCTGGCCCTAACTGTATAACAGATGTTCAGCAGATGACCTTGTGACCCGGAACTGCTTATCTTTGGCATATTCCAGCACAGGAGGCTCCTTTCTGATCTTTGCCGGCTCTCACTTCTTCCCGCTCCATGAGGGAGAACATGAGCACCCCATGCAGATGCAGCCCCCTCTTTCACCAGCAGGTGGTGCCGCCTGAGGCAGGCCACTCAGGTGGCCTCATTATAGGTGCACCCCTGCTTTCACATCAGCGTTTCTCAGAATTCGTGACAGATCCGGCAGTTTTGCTGTATATGCCGGAGCACTTTTGGCAAGACTGCGTTCGACCTAATGCATTCTCTATAGGACTTGCGTGCATGTGCAGCACTTGCAGTTTTTCCGCGGTCCGGCCAATCCAGCACTTGCGGAAACAGACAAAAGCCTGTGTTAGCAGCGTTTTTTTGACTCGCCACAAGTGCCAAACATGTTCGAGTCCCATAGGGAATGAATTAGGCTGATTGCAGTCTTAATGCAAGTGTTCTATTAGGTGGCAGATGCAGCAAAATGCCATTTTCTGGTCATCATAATGGGAGACCCAGACAATGGGGTTTAGGGCTCCGCCCTCCGGAGGTCACACTAGGTACTACAAGTTTGTAGACACCGCCTCCTCCGCTTATAAACCCCCACCGTAGGGAACATCCTCAGTTTTAAACTTAGTGTGCTCGGAGGATCACGCTTTGCTTGCACTTCACTGCATTCTCACAGCTTACGTGATGGCGTATGAAGACAAGGTAAATGGTCCCGGTCGGGACCCTCGACAGTCTCCCCGCTCACCCTTTGTGGAACACGCTGGTGGAGGTACCGGAGGGCTTTGTAGCCTGGACACTTGCTGTTCTCCCGGTACGCTGTCGAGCTCCTTCCTTTCCATCCCTCCATGGAGGCTCTGGAGAGGGGGAGCCTGGAGCCTTGCACAGCTCCGCTCCGTCCGAGGCCTCCCTAAATGGTGCTTACAGACCGGACGGAGCCAGCCCAGTCCGAGGCCTCCCTAAATGGTGCTTACACTCCGGACTGGTGCTGTACCCCCGTCCGAGGCCTCCCTAAAGGTGCTTACAGACCGGACCGGCACTGAGGCACCTGGTGTGTCTCCTGTGTGCCTGGGGGTAGTGTCTGTCACTTGGTGTCATGACACTCAGACCGCGCGGTTACCCTCGGGTCCGCGGTTCTGTCGGTGTACCCTGTGCTGGGGTCACTCTGGCTGACCGCCCTGTGTGTCTCAGGGGCTGAGGCTGTAGACTGCTGATGTTTGTTTTGTGCATGCAGTCTGTGTGTGTATGTGTATTGTTACACACTCTTTTCCCGCGCTGCGGGCTCTGGCACCTCCATTACTGAGGCTGCCTGGAGGAGGAGGAAGCAGCTCTTACGGTGACATCACCGATGGGCGTGTTTTGTGTTCTCCCGCGTGTTCCTGGCCACGCCTATGACTTTACTGTCGGCGGCCATCTTCTCCCTCTCTTCCCGGCTGGGATCTGGCTGCAGCGTGTGTCTGCACTTTCCAGGGGAGACCGGAACTCGCGGAGGTCACACACGAACACCGCTTCCTCCTACCGCTTACTGCGGTCGGTAAGCCACCGGGATCTCCGGTTTGTTTGTTACAACTTGGCTTATTTCCCCCTACTGTGGCGATGTCCTCAGTAAGGAAGCATGCTGCTAAGGCGGCAGATGGCACCATTACCTGCGCTACATGCAACGGTTCACTGGTGGAGGGGTCCTGCAATAATTGCGGACGCCCAGAGACCCGGACAGTTACTGTTGAATCAGAATCTGCGGGTCTGTACCCTGAGGTTCGGGTGATCCCAGGGACATGGGAAGCGCAGAATAAGATAAATGAATCTCTGCTGTCCCAGATGTCCTCCATGTCGCAATCCCTGGAGGCACTTCATAGGAGGCTGGAAAACCCAGCTACTCCTCCCAGTTACCCCCGGGTGCTTCTTACTTCTTCTGTGAGACCCCCTAAGCGAGCTCGTGAGGCCTCTCCAGAGCTCCAAGCTCCCTCTGAGGAGGAGCGTTCCTCTGATGGTGAGGAAGATGATGGGGGTTCTACTCTCGGGTCTGTCTCTGAACCTCCAGATGGGGTGGAGGATCTGGTGTCCTCCATCAATGAGACATTACGTCTGGTCACTCCTCCTGAGAAGGTGACTGTTCACCCCAAGGAGGTATATCAATGGCTGCGGCCGGAGGCGAGACCAAGTGGGTCCTTTATGGACCACACTAATTTTGGAAGGGTGATTAGAGCACCCAGGTTACATCCTGGGCGGCGTTATGTCCGTAAACCTAAGGACCTTCGCTTTCCCTTTCCTCAGGAGGTGCTTCTGGAATGGTCCTAGTCACCTAAGGTGGACGCTTCCATGACTAGGATTGCTGCACGCTCCTTGTTTTCTGCCTCTGATAGCTCCTCATTGAAGGATGCTACTGATAGACAGGTCGAGCAACTCGCCAAGTCTTCCTATGAGGCTGTGGGGTCTTCATTTGCCCCTAATTTTGCCGCGGTCTGGACCCTACAAGCGATTACCTCCTGCTTGGATGGTATCTCTGATCTAGCTAGGGCCAGCCCAGAGGTCCTGGCGCTCTCCGACAGAGCAAGGGCTTATGCGGATTACGCCAGGACGGCAACTTTGGAAACTGCCACTCGCTCGGCTGTGGCTTCGGCCAATGCTATAGCGGATCGCAGGTTGTTGTGGCTGCGTCTTTGGGACTCAGATGCCACGTCTAAGAAGATTTTGCAAAATCTTCCGTTTGCTGGTGACAGGCTCTTCGGCACCGAGCTGGACAAGCTGATAAAGGATTCTGCTGAGTCTAAGATACCGCAGAATAAGCCTAAGCCACGGTATACCGTGAAAAGGAACCCAAAACAGTGGTCCTTTCGCCCCAACTCGCAGTCATCAGCGGCGTCCACTCGCGCGGACCGTGGGGGCAAGCCCTCCACTCAGTGGCGCAACAAAAGTCGCCAAAAGAAGCCGGCAGGGGCTGCAGCTGCCACCCCTAAACCCGCTTCGGCATGACTCGCTCCTTCTTCCTGTCTCCCCACAGGTGGGGGGCCGCCTGTCTCTTTTCCAGGACAGATGGCTTCTCCACGTTCAAGACCAGTGGGTCCGAGACGTAGTCTCAAAAGGCTACAGGATAGAGCTGACGTCACAGCCGGCACACCGATTCCATCGGTCTGTTCCATCCCTAGACAAAGCTCAGGCTTTTCATCTGGTGTTGGAGGGACTCCGCAGAGACGGAGTGGTGGTCCCAGTACCCACGGGAGAGAGGTTCAGGGGTTTTTACTCCAACCTCTTTATTGTCCCAAAGAAGGACGGCTCTTTTCGTCCGGTTCTGGACCTCAAGTTGTTCAACCGCCACGTGTTGGTTCGGAAGTTTCGTATGGAATCCCTGCGCTCCGTGATCGCGGCTGTGTCACAGGGAGACTTCCTGGCGTCCATAGATATCCGAGACGCCTACCTTCACGTGCCCATTGCACCGGCTCATCAGCGCTGGTTGAGATTCGCAGTGGGGGAAGAACACTTCCAATTTGTGGCACTGCCATTCGGGCTAGCCTCGGCACCGCGAGTGTTCACAAAGGTGATGGCCTCAATGATGGCTCTCCTGCATGTGCAGGGACACGCCGTCATTCCCTATTTGGACGACCTGCTGGTCAGGGCGCCATCGGAAGACCTTTGTCGGGTGAGCCTGGAGGTGACCATGAAGTCTCTGGAACAGTTCAGGGTGGCTTCTCAACATTCCAAAGTCGACCCTGACTCCGACCCAGTCTTTGACATATCTGGGCATGGACTTCCACACGGACTCAGCCCTGGTGTCCCTACCTCAAGCCAAACAGCTTGCGATCCAATCAGGAGTGCAGAATGTTCTCCTGTCACCACAATCTTCCCTACGGGGATTGATGAAGCTGGTGGGACGCATGGTAGCGGCGATAGAGGCGGTGCCTTTCGCACAGTTTCGCCTCCGTCCTCTCCAGTTGGAGATTCTTCGCCGATGGGACAAAAGGACGATTTCTCTGAATCGGCTGGTGACGCTGTCACAATCGACCAGGGACTCCCTACAGTGGTGGCTCCAGCCACATCATCTGTCACGGGGCCGGTCCTTTCTAAAACCGTCATGGTTAGTGGTGACCACCGACGCCAGTCTGAAGGGCTGGGGTGCGGTGTTCTTGCACCACAGGGCTCAAGGCCTCTGGACTCAGTCGGAGTCGGCATTACAGATCAATGTGCTGGAGATCAAGGCGGTCTATCTGGCGCTCCTGGCGTTTCAGAAATTCCTGTCAGGACAACCCATTCGGGTTCAGTCCGACAATGCGACGGCCGTCGCCTACATAAATCATCAGGGAGGGACCAGAAGTGCTCAGGCCCTCGCCGAAGTCCACCGCATTCTAGCCTGGGTGGAGGAAAACGGCTGCCTGATCTCCGCAGTTCACATCCCAGGGGTCGAGAACTGGGAGGCCGACTACCTGAGCCGACAGGGGATGGACGCCGGAGAGTGGTCCCTGCATCCAGACGTCTTCCGGGACATCTGCAGCAAATGGGGCACTCCGGACGTGGATCTGATGGCCTCACGGCTGAATCATCAGGTACCCCAATACATGGCACGATCGTGGGATCCTCAGTCTCTGGGGGCGGATGCCCTGATCCTGAGTTGGTCCAGCTTCCAGCTGCCATATGTGTTCCCGCCTCTGGCTCTGATTCCCAGCGTTCTGTGGAAAATCAGGACAGAATGCAGAGTAGCCATTCTAGTGGCTCCAGATTGGCCCCGGAGGTCCTGGTACCCGGACCTCTGGCAACTGTCAGGCGGACACCGGTGGGCTCTTCCAGAACGCGCAGATCTACTCGCGCAAGGCCCATTCTTCCACCTCAATTCCAGGGCCCTCAGATTGACTGCATGGCTCTTGAGGCCTGGTTGCTGACATCCAGGGGCTTCTCTCCTACGGTGGTTGCCACGATGAATCGGGCAAGGAAACCTGTCTCCAGGAAGATATACCACAGAACGTAGAAAATCTTTTCTCCTGGTGTGCCTCTGGTGGACGTTCACCGTGGCCCTTGTCCATCCCGACATTGTTGGCTTTCCTACAGTCGGGTTTGGAGTTGGGATTATCCCTTGGCTCTCTGAAAGGTCAAGTATCAGCACTTTCAGTGCTGTTTGACAGGCGCTTGGCGCTCCTCCCGAAGGTTCGTCAATTTCTGCAGGGGGTGTCTCGGGTGGTTCCGCCTTACAGACGACCTCCGGACCCTTGGGACCTCAACATGGTCCTGGCGGCACTGCAGAAACCGCCGTTTGAGCCACTGAGAGACATCTCTCTCTCTCGTCTGTCCCAGAAGGTGGTTTTTCTGGTGGCAATTACGTCTCTGAGAAGGGTCTCAGAATTGGCTGCACTTTCGTGCAAGTCACCCTTTCTGGTGGTTCACCAAGACAAGGTGGTGTTGCGCCCGCGGCCTGAATTCTTGCCGAAGGTGGTTTCAACTTTCCACCTAAACCAGGAGATTGTTCTCCCATCATTTTGCCCCGCTCCCGTTCATCAGGTTGAGCGCGACCTCCATACTCTGGATCTCGTGAGAGCTGTACGCATTTATGTGTCCAGGACCGCCTCCTTTAGGAGTTCGGATTCCTTATTTGTCCTCACGATGGGTCGCTGTAAGGGGTCCGCGGCTTCGAAGTCGACCTTGGCCAGATGGATCAAGGCTCCCATTCAGGAGGCATACCGGTCTTCTGGTTTGCCTCTCCCGGTGGGTTTGAAGGCACACTCTACTAGAGCTGTAGGTGCCTCATGGGCCTTGCGACATCGAGCATCTGCTCTACAGGTGTGTCAGGCGGCCACCTGGTCCAGCCTGCACACTTTCTCAAAGCACTATATGGTGCATGCCCATGCCTCTGCGGATGCAAGTTTGGGCAGGCGGGTTCTCCAGGCGGTGGTTGCCCACCTCTAAAGGGAACCATGTGTTATCCGTCTTGTTGAGGAACTCTTCCCGCCCTGGGGTATTGCTTTAGGACATCCCCATTGTCTGGGTCTCCCATTATGATGACCAGAAAAAAGAGAATTTTGTTTACGTACCGTAAATTCTTTTTTCTTTAATCATCAATGGGAGACCCAGCACCCACCCAGTTGTTCCGTTGCATGTTTGCATTTGATCTGTTCTCTGTTGAGACAGTGTTTTCCGGGTTGTTCAAACCGTCTGTGCACGGCATTCTTCCCGATGTTTCGGGTGTGGTTCATTTTTCTCCTCGCAGCTTATGGACTAAACTGAGGATGTTCCCTACGGTGGGGGTTTATAAGCGGAGGAGGCGGTGTCTACAAACTTGTAGTACCTAGTGTGACCTCCGGAGGGCGGAGCCCTAAACCCCATTGTCTGGGTCTCCCATTGATGATTAAAGAAAAAAGAATTTACGGTACGTAAACAAAATTCTCTTTATCTGCTATGGATGCCGAGAAACGCTGATGTGAAAGCAGCCTAAAGATCTTTGAAACAGTTATAGTAAATATACATTGTTTAGGGGGAGGGGTTAAATCCTACTGACAGATGCTCTGTGAAGGAAATTTGTCACCAGGTTTTTTGCCACCTAATTTGAGAGCATCATAATGTAAAGATAGATATACTGATTCCAGTGATGGGACTTACTGGGCTGCTTGCCGTAGTTTTGGGAAAATACCTGTTTTAGCAGCAGGAGATGAACACTTTAGGACTATTAAACCTGCTACCAGGTAGTCCAGCATATTCATGTCTTTATAAGGCTACTTTCACACTACGATTTTGGAGGGAGCCGATGCTGTCCGATAAAATTGGACAGCATCGGCTCCTGATGCCTGGAACCGGATGCCAAATAGGCATCAGATTCTGACAGAAAATAGGATGCCCGTCCTCCTGTCAGATCGCTGTCAGTCTCTCCTCTGTTCTCCCCTCTTCTCCCCCGCTCCTCTCCCCTGCCTCCCCGCTCCTCTCCCCTGCCTCCCCGCTCCTCTCCCCTGCCTCCCCGCTCCTGTCCCCTGCCTCCCCGCTCCTGTCCCCTGCCTCCCCGCTCCTGTCCCCTGCCTCCCCGCTCCTGTCCCCTGCCTCCCCGCTCCTGTCCCCTGCCTCCCCGCTCCTGTCCCCTGCCTCCCCGCTCCTGTCCCCTGCCTCCCCGCTCCTCTCCCCTGCCTCCCCGCTCCTCTCCCCTGCCCCCCCTCTCCTCCGGGCTGATAAAAAAAGTATGCTCACCTGTCCCCGAGGCCCCCGCCGTCTCCGACACGGTCCCGCAGGCTCCCGGTGTCCTCCTGGTGTCTCCCGTGTCTGCAGAGGTCGTCTTCTTCTGAACAGGATTGATTTTTTTTTTTTTTTTTTGGATGTGCTCCTGCTCCAGATTATGCTGTATGAATAGAGGGCGGGCTACTGCGCTGACATCACCGACAGGAGGCTTTTCAGGTGCCGGGATCCGCTCCAAACCATTCCTCACTCTGCGCCTGCGTGATGCAGAGGCGCATGAGCAGGCTAGGAGGGTAGAGACACACGTAAAGGAGGCAGCACGGAGAGGCAGGGGCGGGGAGGACACCGGGGAACAGCGAGGACTCCATACTCAGCAAGTCCCTCTGGACTAGTTATCTCTACACTTTCTAAAGTGTTTTTTACACCTTACAGAGGGAAAAGAGACATGGGAGACCCCTTCCCTGAATGCAGCAGACATGCTGCATTCACGGTGACACTTTAAGTTTGGAAAGCATCGGGGGGGGGGGTGACAGGTCCTCTTTAACCCATCCATGACCCAGCCTATTTAGGCCATTTTTTGCAATTCTGACCAGTGTCCCTTTTATGAGGTTATAACTCTGGAATGCTTCAACGGATCCTAGCAATTCTGAGATTGTTTCTTCATGACACATTGGGCTTCATGTTGGTGGTACATTTAGGTTGATAAATTTTGCGTTTATTTGTGAAATTTTCACACAATATTAAAATTTTTCATTTTTATTCTGTTACACCGGAGACAGACCGATCACTGTGCCCAGGCTGTCAGATCGCTTCTCTGCAGGCTGCAGAAGCAAATAGCGGGACAGGCAGGCGACTGTGGTCACAATTGACTGCACCGCCGCCATGCTGAAGCTGATGGGGAGTGTTCAGAACCCTCCCCATCAGCGTGAAGGGGGGCGATACTTGCCCCCTCCAGCACTCCAGCCTATAGAAGGGACTATGACAGCCCCTTCCATAGGTGGAGAGAGGATCAATGTGCTTGACTTCAAACAGCCAATCACAGTGATCCTGGGGGCGGGGTGGGAAATCCACCCACCCGATGTCAAGCCCCCTTGTTTTGTGATAAGAATCACAAAACACCAGGGCCCGATGGTGGCAACCGCCATGACGTTCTACAACGTCATGGTTGTGGGAAGGCACCGACTTTATGACGTTTGTATAATGTCAAGGGTCAGGAAGGGGGTTAAGGGCAATGGTACCAAATACTAATGAAATATGTATGTAAACTTCTGACTTTGCAGAAAGTACTAAAAATGCCTTAACCCGTTAAGGACCGAGCCTTATTTTGCAATTCTGACCGGTGTCACTTTCTGAGGTTATAACTCTGGAACGCTTCAACAGATCCTAGTGATTCCAAGACTGATTTTTCATGACACATTGGACTTTGTTAGTGATAAATTTAGGATATTTTCTGCATTTCTTTGACCAAATAGTGTTCACATGCAGTGACAGTCCAAAGCCATGACGGGTATAGTTGTCATTGATCATTAAGGGGTTAAAACATTTTCTCCCTCATTATTCCGGCATTTGGCAAATGTAAATAATTATAATAATAATCCTAAATGACCTAAAACGGGAAAGGTTTATTCTGGTTTCATGTCAGATAGTGAGAAAAACATGAATGTGACTTTTTATTATTGCTTTGGAGTCAGTAAGCCATACCACCCAACTCCATGACTCTGACACCCTCATACACGGCTCATGTTTAAAGGGAACCTGTGACCTCCTAAAAGCCACCTAACCTATCAATACATATCCCTGCACCTTCCTATTGCCATTATAACTATCCATCTCTCTGCTAAATGCTTGCTTTTAATGTTGTAAAAATCGTTTGTATACTTACTAATTAGGATGATATGCAGCCTATGCAGCCGAATGCGTCATTTCCGGAACTGCGGCCCCCATAGCATCCCAATATTTACCTTAGCAATGGCCTAGAACCCGGCATAGCAGCACACACCACTGCTGCTAAGGTAAACATCGGGTTGCTATGGGGCCCGAAGTTTCGGCGTCATTACCATAGGAAGGCTGCATAGCAGAGCGGAGGGAGCCAGGCTGGGGGGCACGAAATTTGATTTCAATATCATGCCCATGGGGCGCGTGATAAAGGATCATGGAGGCTGCAAACCAACACGCCCAGGGGGAATAGTGCATATAGCCCCCGCTTCATTATCATCCTAATGAGTAAGTATAAAAAAGTTATTTAGAACATTGAAGTCAAGCATTTAGCAGAGAGAGGGATAGTTATAATGGTGATAGGAAGGTGCAGGGACATGTATTGATAGGTTAGGTGGCTTTTAGGAGGTGACAGGTTCAGGTCCCCTTTAAGTGATACATTTCTTGTAGTACAATGTGAACATCAGGCTTTAATCCTTATTATGATACAACTAGATGGGTGCCCGATGCACAATGCATCGGGATTCTAGCAGAGCGAGTCTCTGACTCGCAATGGCCGCTTCGCGGCCAATGATTCGCGCCGCTAAGGCGACTCGCCATGCCCGCTGCGCGGGCGTAGCGAGTCGCCTTAGAGCTGCTCGCAATGGCCGCTGCGCGGCCAATGCTTCGTTCGTATCCACATGACCACGGCGAGTCGCATGCGAGTGTGGTGCGCGAAATCCATTCGTGATTATATAATAGATAATCAAGATATTTAAATAGAACATAATTCATAATAATGCTCAGCATATATTGCATTGACCTACTGTACCCAATTCATTATATACCAGTGCATCTCAATGAATTAGAATATAATCAAAAATCAATGTAATATTGCCATGTTTCAGGGCAATTGTGGGAGCCTTGAAATAAGTTTACTGTTTACTATTAAATCAATATTATATTCACCCTTTGATGTCTTGTGGAATACAGCAGCGCAGATTTTAACCCTTCATCCTCCCTCCTTTAATGTTTATGAGATAATGACCTTTGGGTCTTCATTGGCTGTAAGCAATAATCATCAACATTAACAGAAATAAACACTTGAAATAGCTCACTCTGTGTGTAATGACTCTATATAATATGTGTTTCACTTCTTGTATTGAATTACGGAAATACATTTTTTGATGATGTTCTCATTAATTGAGATGCACTAGTATTTTAGAATTCCGAGTCGGTCCATTTTATACTGTCTCCGACTCCTAAAATGGACTGTGACTCCACAGCCCTGCTCTTTATATAGTGTATGTAAACTTCTGGTTTCAACTGTAGATCCCTTGCCCCCAGTCTTATACTCATCCTCCAGCATTTTTATCTATTTTCAATGTCGCCCTGGTCCCATCTTGTGACTAACTACGGACTGGCAGGAAGTTAGAAGTTATGTCACAAGCTCCTAATGCATCTCTATGAGGGCCAGAATGAGGCTCTCATAGGTTTGTATTGATTTGTGACCTCCAGAGCATTTCATGCATCACTGGAGCTGGTAGGTCACAAATTGCTGGAGACTGACTGTAGCAGTAACAATGGAGGGCAAGTATTAGAAGAAGGTCGGGGCTTGGATTTAAAGCGCTACTAAAAAACAAAAACGCTGGAGTGGTGCATTTATGGTAATTTTGATGTTTTTAGTTAGTTGTTTTTTTTTAACCACTGTTGTATTATTGCACTTCTCTTACTGTAGGTAAACCTTCCTTTCCAGAGGACATGACATGTCACTGCCCTAAAGTGTCAGATGGTGCTTGCGACATGGAAGTGAGCGGTGACTACTCTGAGGAATCCAGTCGATTGGCTTCATTCGGAAATTTTCCAAGTACCTGTCCTATCTCGGCAGCTGCCCTTGCCCGTGCCGGCTTCTATTATACGGGGGTTGAAGACAGAGCAGAGTGCTTCAGCTGTAAAGCCATAGTAGAAGGCTGGCAACATGGAGACACTGCGATCGGCAAACATCGGAAAATCAGCCCAAACTGTAAATTTATCAACGCGTACAGCTCTGGAAGTGAAAACATACAAACTCAGGCTCCTGTGAGCCAAAACTTGGGATCTCCCCTAGGACATAACTGTGCTACCCATGACATGGGTCAGAGCTCCAATTGCGAATTTGAGGCCGATTTCTTGTTAAGGACAGGGAGGGTGGTTGATGAGTCCCAGCCGAATTTCCCTAAGTATCTAAATATGTGTAGCGAAGAAGCGCGACTTAAGACATTTAAGAACTGGCCTTGCTATGTGCGCCAGACCCCAAAAGAGCTGACCACCGCGGGTCTCTTTTACACAGGAAAGAACGACATGGTGAAATGCTTCTGTTGTGGAGGGAAGCTGATGAACTGGGAGCCCAGTGACGTGGCATGGACGGAGCACCGCAAGCATTTCCCAGACTGCTTCTTTGTGTTGGGTCGAGATGTTGGGAATGTATCTGTTGAGCCGAGCAGCAGCGCAAGACGAGATTCGGAAGTCCCAGCTAATCCCTCTATGAGCCAAGTGAAGACTCGGATGGAGAGTTTCTCTAATTGGGCTTACGCCATTAACAAGGAGGTTCTGGCCAAAGCGGGCTTTTATAGCACCGGTGAGATCATAGCTGTACTTATTAGTGGAATCATAGGTCATGTTTATTAAGCAATTTGTTAGATTATTTCTGCGTATGTCACAATCCTAGACCAGGCTATTAGTCACGTCAGTCCTTGGCTAATGAGCTTGTTTCACTGTTTAGATGCCCATACACAATACACTAATGTTAAGCTAATGTCCTGACTTCAGTGGGACAGGCCGACTCTAATCAGGTGTATGGGGACGTCTGTGCTCTTCCACATCGGAGGATATCAGGGAAGGAGAGAATGGCGGCATGTTAAAATAGAACTCCCCCTGAGGAGCAGATAGTGAAGTGTTTGTCCGGTCATACACTGTTAAACATGAAGAAACATAACCGGTCCATGGTGCCATTGACCCTTCTACACCAGGCAGATCACCGTCTTGTTGGTGTGTGACTCGGTTCTTTCAACTATATAGGAAAGTGTGTTTTCTCCATGCAGACGGCTACAAAAATATAGGATACAATGCAGTATACTTTTATTTTTAGTTATTATACTATTGGACCCCATAGTAGATAGGTGCCGTTGTGTCCATGAGGACCTGGCCCATGTCCAACATATTCTTTAAGAATGTATATACCTGACAGTAGGAACAAAAGCAATGTGCTGTTTGCTAAAATCCCCTTTCCACAGTAGACACACATGCACACTCCGCCAGCTCCGAATAGTTTATGAAAGTGTATAGCCAGCTACAGATGAATACATAAAGGCCAGTCATAGGACCAATTATCTGATCATTGTTATTGGAGCGTGGTAAGATCCTGGAGTCTCCAAAGGGAAACAAAAGCGTAGAGAAAACGTACAGCTCACTTGTGTGTGACCGGTCCGGCTCCAAGACCACCATTATAAATGGAACACCGCTTTAGTATTCTCAGGCTCGTACAGTTTTAATGGCTTACTATGCCACTTGGGGTGCACACAGCAGTAGATTAGTCTTTTTCTTCTGCTCCAATGAACTATTGGGCTCCATTCCCACGGTGAGTATTTGGTTTGGTTTTTTGAGGATCGGCTTTTCAGCTGCAAAACGGATCCGCTTTTACAGAAAACACATCCCCCATTCACACAGTGTGTTTATTATGGATCCGTTTTTTTTGAGCACACTCAACAATGGGGGCAATGGAAAACCGCACCAGGAAAAACAAGGAATTGACATGCTAGTTCTTTTTGAGACGCGTTTTTCAGCCAAAAATGGATCCTCAAAAATCAATGCGTCTGAATCCTTAATTTGGAAATATATTGATTTGCCTGGGATGTGCAGAGTCGCTGCATTTCACCGCAAAGATCGATCCTCAAATGCACTGTGTGAATGTAACCTTAGATGCCACCATGAACTTTTGCCTGTCTTAAAGCCGGTTTACATGTGTCGACATCGCTAATGATGTCGCTGCAACTTGTGACGTTGCAGCGACCTCGTAGCGAAGTCGCGCTATGTGACATCCTGCAATGATCAGCGATTAGCTCGCTGATTGTTGCGGAATGGCCAGGGCTGTTTTTCGATCGTTGATCTTCCGCTGGGCGGCCAGCATCGGCGTGTGTGACAGCGGGAGACCAACGATCAATGACCTCCCAGCTGATTCCCAGCACTGCACAGTACACGCTGGGACATGGTAACCAGGGTAAATATCGGGTAACTAAGCGCAGCGTTATGCTTAGTTACCCGATGTGTACCCTAGTTACTAGTGATGAGCGAGTATGCTCGGCGCTACTCGGTACTCGCACAAGTATCTCGGTACTCGGGGTGCTCGGCGAGCACCGAGTACTGCCGAGATGCTCGGACCGATTGGTAAGAAATAGCGATCTGAGACACATACACTGCTCCCTTCAGTGCACACAGTGAGCTGGCACCATACAGGGAGCAGATTAATTGATAGGATCCCTCTGGGGGCCACAGCAAGGTGTTCTATGCTGCGGCGATTTGAAAAAGCCCACCCTCCCGCCCTTTTCCGGAATTACTCGTTTTATAACCGGAAGTCTGTGGGCGGAGCCTGTCACTCATTGACTTACATTGGGCTCGGTGCTCTGGCCGAGTACAAGAGTATCTTGAGATGCTCGGCCAGAGCACCGAGCACCCGAGCATTTTAGTGCTCGCTCATCACTACTAGTTACCAGCGTGGTTGCTGTTGAATCTGTCTGTGTGACGGCTCACCAGCGATCATATAATGATGTCCCATCGATCCCGATTATTGGTTGGATCGCTGGGACATTGCAGTGTGTAACCCCGGCCTTAAGGCTACATTCACATGGTGTGTAATTGCACCTTTAACGTAGCGATTTTTACGGATTCGCTGTTAACAGTGGAATGCAGTGACATTATCTGTCCCAGCCAAGTCAACGCATTTCACTATTTGGCATTCACACACTGCGTTTTTGACGGATCTGCTTTTGGGCTGAAAAGTGGATTTGTAAAAAGACGTACCATGTCAATTATCTGGCTTTTTTTTGCCTGCGCTACTTACTCACTTCACCACTCTCCCACATGAATCTCCCCTCATACCGAGGCCGCAGGACCTGCGGGAGGACCTGGCACTGTACCATATGACTGTGTAACATCCCCAGTCACATGACCAGGCCGCAGGGTCCTAGAGGAAGCAAGACTGTGGTCTCCAGGGATGACAAGACAAAGCTAAGATCACCCGGAGAGCGTGGTGAGGTGAGTGAAGGCAGCGGCGTTCACATACATGACGCTGCACTTTGTGAGGATCCGTTCTTGGTGCAGTTTCGTCACCTAAAGGATCCTCACAAAACGCAGTAATAGGCTGTATGTGGATGTAGCCTTATTGGATGTCCTTGTACAGATGATTATTCTACATGCTTAATCACAGTAAAACCACTACGCTTTTTTTTTTTTTTTTTTTCAGAGACACTTTTTTTTTTTTTTTGGCTCCAGGATGTAAGTTTTCTAAATCAATTATCTATGGGTACAGGGGGGACATGCTGCATTCAGTGCTTCAATTAGATCATCTTCGTTGGGTGGTGACAGGTCCACTTTAACATTGGGGCCTATGGCGCCAGATCCGGGAAACAACAGAATTGTTTCACAGATCCGGTGCCAGGGTATAGAGCATGCGCAGAACAGGTGTGCTGCTCTGTACCCATTGTAAATCTGTATCTATATAGACTGCTAAAGTGATATCAACTAATAAAGGGATGGTTTTTAAATAAAAAAATCGTTAATTCTCACCTTCCAACAACCACGGGTGTCCCACGCTGAATCTCCTGGCCATTCAAGGACCTTGCGTGATGTCACTGGGAGGGGCGAGGCAACCCGATCACATGACCACATCAGCGCAGGTTTTAATTGGTGCTGATGCTGTCATGTGATCGTGTTGCCCCACCCCTCCCAGTGACATCATGCAAAGTCCTCAAAAGCCGGGAGATTCAGCGTGGGAGACTCAGAAGTCGTTGGAAGGTGAGTATTTATGATTTTTTATTTTTAACCATCCCTTTATTTAATATCATTTTAGCAGTGTATATAGATACACTGCTAAAGTGATATTACACAGCGCTGACAGCGGGCTCGACTCCCCGCTCCTCTTTCTGTGTCTGGATACTGGACTGGACACAGAAAAAGCATCTGAAGGTGCCGATCCGGTGCTGTCCGTTCCTGTTTGTTTGGATCCTGCAATAAACCGGATCCAAACGAACAGGACAAAAACGTAGTGTGAAGCCAGCCATAGCTATTGCTGTAAAGAAAATTTGCATGAAAAAAAGCAAAAAAAAAATACAAGATGTGAACAAAGCCTAAAGGAATTTCTGCCACTTTTTTTTTTTTTCCAACATAAACATTTTTTTCTTGCAGAAAGTGTTATGACAAGGCTTGTAATGAACGGTTTCTTGTCTATCACAGGCGATCGTGACTCCACAAGATGCTTTTACTGTGGCGGAGAACTGAGAGATTGGAAAGTAAGAGATGACCCGTGGGAATTACACGCAAGATGGTACCCAGGGTATGATGATGTGACTGATAAATGATTAAAGGAGTGATAACACGATGCATCACCAGCGCCCCAGTTATTCTCCATGTTTTAGATCACATTAAAGGGTTAGGGGACAAAAAAGCAATGACAATCTTTATTGTGTGGTGAGACAGAAAGGAAAAAGTCACACCAGATTAATAATGTTTGTCGTTTCTATCACAGTTAAAATACCAAATGTATATATTTTTTTACAATGGTTTTTTTTTACCATTTTTAAATAAAAGCATATTTTTTGGAACTAGAATACATTTCCCCCTTACCCAGATATATTACATTCATTTTTCTGCAGACATGTGAGGGCCTGATTGACTTTTCAGGATGTGTTTTGCACTTCTTGTCACCACCTCGAGGTTTATGTAATGTATTCTTTTATCTTCAGCAATTGAATGTAACAAACAAGAAACCACCACATATTTTGTTTGGTCTCTTTATTCTGCACCATGTTTAGACGCCTCGAGCAGATCTGGGGGCCACAGTCAGCCCCTTTCTGTCAATAGTAATGAATATCTGATTTTTATTGATTGCACTCGCACTGCTCAACAAGGGGCCAGATCCCCCCCGATCACTAAGTCCTCATCTATGCTGCACATAGGTAATAACTAGAGATGTGAGAACTGATTCACAGGCACTACGGTCTGTCCGCCAGATCAGTGTGTCCGCTGGACGGGATGCCCGCGAGTTTTCTCACCTTTTGGCATCCCTGACTCTTCTTTTGATTTTCCGGGTCGGGGTGACGTCATGTGAGCATCACCCTGCAATGATGACAGCACCTCAGCCCGGCTAATCATAAGAAGAGCGGGGATGGCAGGAGATTCCCGTGCCTCCCATCCAGTGGTCGCACGTTACTGACCTGGCTGATACCCCGGAGTCGTGACAATCCATGCACCCATCTTCAGTGATAACTTGTTTTCCCATCTGATATGACAAGTAACCAGCAGCTTTCTACATGGTGTCTCTGTCACCTGCTGCTGTTGTGAATCACTATCCAATTTGCCAAGTAGAGACTCTTTAGATTAACATGTCAAGTAAATAATAATCTATAAAAGGGATGTTTCTGTATGAGATGCTGTTAAAACTCACTACGACCCTGCATGCATAGATTGCATATGTTTTTTATTCATAGACTCCTGCAAAATCAGTTTTTTTTTAAGTTTTTTTTTTTAACTCTTTGGCCCCTGTGGTACATAAAAGCCCCAATGCAGTGTAAATAGAGCCCGACCTACATTTCTGCAGTTTATTCTTTATCATGAAAGATCCCTTTCCCTCTGCTTTGTTTTCCTGTCACTGTAGGTGCAGATTCCTAGTTGATGAAAGAGGGCAGCATTTTATCAACAATGTGCAGTTAACCAGGCCCCAGCCCAGCTGGCCGGTAAGTTCAGATTCCTCCTGACTAATCTGGATGTTTCATAGTGGAGTCGCTGACAGTCGCCCATGTGATCGCTGTCGTTATGTAGGCAGAATAACGTGCCCAACCTTAGGGCGTGCCGTGCCTGCTTTGTGGATACAGCAGCTTTTGTACTACAGCAGCTGACGCCCTTTTTTTTGCAGTTGTATTAGGTTTTACAGTTGTCCATCATACAACGTTTACAGCACCATAAAGATGCCCATGCAGCCATAACGCCATGACCTGACCATCCAGGACAATTCCTTGGAATCACCAGATTTCTAGGGCACAATCTTTTTTTTATTTATTCTATGGAAGATATGTAGCTGCCAGTGGTGTCTGGCAGCCACTTCTTCCCCTTTCTCTACCCATACATGCCGGCTCGCCTCAGCCCATAGAGAACGTCAGCACTTCTTACTTAGGGGTATGGGACATCAGTGTGTGCACAGGTTCCTGGATGACAAATCTGCACATTTCAGCAGCATTTTGGATAAGATTTGATGAAATCTTGGACAAAGCAGAGAAAATCCGCTGCATGTAATTGACCGGATCTGTGCAAAGCATGAAATGTGCTGCAAATCTGCCACATCTCGTGGATACATGCCCCTAGTCTAGGAAATGGTGCTGAAGTATTCCACTTCATAGTTCATATTGTAGAGCACATTTATATTCTGTATTAATATCTATCCCTTATGGGATTCATAACCTAATGTCATTGTCTTATCCAAATACTAGATCCAAATTCATACACACTCAATTAAAGGAAAATGTATGGAAAAAGTAATACGAGGGGATTGGTTTTTAAATGCTACACACGCCTTTATGACTTGCACCATATGTGTCATATGTTCTGGGCACTTACTGTCCAATAGTGGAGTGTGGCGTTACTGGAATAAGTCTGACACAACCTGCTCCAAAAATGAGCAAAACTGGGCAAAGACCAAGCAAATGAGTGTAAACTCTGACTAGACCGTGTAAAGATGCATCAGATCTATGGACACCTTGTGACTCTGTGATGAGTCAGCAGTGATAAATGTGCCATTATGTTCTGTGGCATGCCAAGTAACACTAGCATGAACGTGTAGTCATTGGCAATAGTATCTAGAAGTGAATGTGCACAGCTGCTATTGAAGGTTAACCATGTGTTTCTATGTATAGTAATGCAATTATTCAATATTTCTATCTTTAGGAAAGTGAGATCCCACCTGCTTTACCTGAAGGTAAGAATAGCACTATTGTACAGATTTACTACCAACACTGCTTTGGCCTAGTATGTAGAGTGTGTGTATGTATGTACATGTGTGTGTGTCTATCTACATATGTGTATGTATGTATGTGTGTGTATGTCCATATAATTTATAATAAAAATAAAGGGAACACAAACAGACAATGTGACTACAAGTCGATGGCCAGTCATGAAGTAACACTGGTTGGCAATTTCTCCTGCTGTTGTGGAAATGGAACAGTTAACAATTAGATATGATAGGCAATTAGCAAGACCCTGTATATAAGAGTTGATTCTGCTGGTGGTGACCACAGACCATTTTGTTCTCATCCTTATTGACTGTTGTTTCTGTCACTTTTGCATTTTTTTCATTGCTCTCACCCCTAGAGGTAGAATGAAGTGGTGCCTACAACCCACAGAGGTTGGTCAGGTATTGCAAAGCAAGCTGTGGCAAGAAGGGTAGCTGTGTCTGTCAGCACAGTGTCCAGAGCATGGAACATCTATACCAGAAGATGTGGAGGGGGACGTAGGAGGGCAACAACCTAGCAGCAGGATCGCTACCTCCTCCTGTAAGAAGAAACAGGAGGAGCAGTGTCAGAGCCCTGCAAAATGACCTCTAATGGCCACTAATATCCATGTGCCTGCTCAAATTGTCAAGATAGACTTCATGAGGGTGGTATGAGGGCCCGATGCCCACAAGTGGGTGTTGTGTTTACAGCCCAACATCATGGAGGGTGATTGGCATTTGTCAGAGAACACGAAGATTGGCAGATTTGACATTGGTGCTCTATGCTCTTCACAGATGAGAGCAGGTTCACACTTATGGGGCTCAGTAGTGCGTGTGGCCTCCACATGTCTGTATGACCTCTTAGCAATGCCTCGGCATGCTCCTCATGGGGCTCAGTAATGCGTGTGGCCTCCACATGTCTGTATGACCTCTTAGCAATGCCTCGGCATGCTCCTCATGGGGCTCAGTAATGCGTGTGGCCTCCACGTGCCTGTATGACCTCCCTACAACGCCTGGGCATGCTCCTGATGAGGCAGCAAATGTTCTCCTGAGGAATCTCCTCCCAGACTTCTATTAACACATCAACCCCTCAACCCCTGGACAGTCTGGTGGATGGATCGAGACATGACGTCTCAGGTGTGCTACATTAAATTTGGGTCAGTGGAACTGGTAGGCCAGTCCATATCATCAATGCCTTCATCATGCTGGAACTGCTGACACACTTCAGCCACATGAAGCCTTGCATTGTCATGCATCAGAAGGCAATGTAGGAAGGTCATACAGACACGTGGAGGCCACACACACTACTGAGCCCCATGAGGAGCATGCCCAGGCATTGTAGGGAGGTTATACAGACACATGGAGGCCACACACTACTGAGCCCCATGAGGAGCATGCCTAGGCATTGTAGGGAGGTTATACAGACACGTGGAGGCCACACACACTACTGAGCCTAATGAGGAGCATGCCCAGGCATTGTAGGGAGGTCATACAGGCACATGGAGGTCACACACACTACTGAGCCCCATGAGGAGCATGCCCAGGCATTGTAGGAACGTCATACAGGCACGTGAAGGCCACACACACTACTGAGCCCCATGAGGAGCATGCCCAGGCATTGTAGGAAGGTCATACAGACACATGGAGGCCACACACTACTGAGCCCCATGAGGAGCATGCCTAGGCATTGTAGGAACGTCATACAGGCACGTGAAGGCCACACACACTACTGAGCCCCATGAGGAGCATGCCCAGGAATTGTAGGAAGGTCATACAGACACATGGAGGCCACACACTACTGAGCCCCATGAGGAGCATGCCCAGGCATTGTAGGAACGTCATACAGGCACGTGAAGGCCACACACACTACTGATCCCCATGAGGAGCATGCCCAGGCATTGTAGGAAGGTCATACAGACACATGGAGGCCACACACACTACTGAGCCCCATGAGGAGCATGCCCAGGAATTGTAGGAAGGTCATACAGACACATGGAGGCCACACACTACTGAGCCCCATGAGGAGCATGCCCAGGCATTGTAGGAACGTCATACAGGCATGTGAAGGCCACACACACTACTGAGCCCCATGAGGAGCATGCCCAGGCATTGTAGGAAGGTCATACAGACACATGGAGGCCACACACTACTGAGCCCCATGAGGAGCATGCCCAGGCATTGTAGGGAGGTTATACAGACACATGGAGGCCACACACTACTGAGCCCCATGAGGAGCATGCCCAGGCATTGTAGGGAGGTTATACAGACACATGGAGGCCACACACACTACTGAGCCTCATGAGGAGCATGCCCAGGCATTGTAGGGAGGTTATACAGACACATGGAGGCCACACACTACTGAGCCCCATGAGGAGCATGCCTAGGCATTGTAGGGAGGTTATACAGACACGTGGAGGCCACACACACTACTGAGCCCCATGAGGAGCATGCCCAGGCATTGTAGGAAGGTCATACAGACACATGGAGGCCACACACTACTGAGCCCCATGAGGAGCATGCCCAGGCATTGTAGGAAGGTTATACAGACACATGGAGGCCACACACACTACTGAGCCCCATGAGGAGCATGCCCAGGCATTGTAGGGAGGTTATACAGACACGTGGAGGCCACACACACTACTGAGCCCCATGAGGAGCATGCCCAGGCATTGTAGGGAGGTTATACAGACACGTGGAGGCCCACACACTACTGAGCCCCATGAGGAGCATGCCCAGGCATTGTAGGGAGGTCATACAGGCACGTGAAGGCCACACACACTACTGAGCCCCATGAGGAGCATGCCCAGGCATTGTAGGAGGTCATACAGACACATGGAGGCCACACACACTACTGAGCCCCATGAGGAACATGCCCAGGCATTGTAGGGAGGTTATACAGCACGTTGAGGCCACACACACTACTGAGCCCCATGAGGAGCATGCCAGGCATTGTAGGGAAGGTTATACAGACACATGGAGGCCACACACACTACTGAGCCCCATGAGGAGCATGCCCAGGCATTGTAGGGAGGTCATACAGGCACGTGAAGGCCACACACATACTGAGCCCATGAGGACATGCCCAGGCATTGTAGGGAGGTTATACAGACACTGTGGAGGCCACACACACTACTGAGCCCCATGAGGAGCATGCCCAGGCATTGTAGGAAGGTTATACAGACACTGGAGGCCACACACACTACTGAGCCCCATGAGGAGCATGCCAGGATTGTAGGAAGGTCATACAGACACGTGGAGGCCACACACACTACTGAGCCCCATGAGGAACATGCCCAGGCATTGTAGGGAGGTTATACAGACACGTGGAGCCACACACACTACTGAGCCCCATGAGGAACATGCCCAGGCATTGTAGGGAGGTTATACAGACACTGTGAGGCCACACACTACTGAGCCCCATGAGGAGCATGCCCAGGCATTGTAGGGAGGTCATACAGGCACGTGAAGGCCACACACACTACTGAGCCTTGAGGAGCATGCCCAGGCATTGTAGGGAGGTTATACAGACACTGGAGGCCACACACACTACTGAGCCCATGAGGAGCATGCCCAGGCATTGTAGGGAAGGTCATACAGACACGTGGAGGCCACACACACTACTGAGCCCCATGAGGAGCATGCCAGGCATTGTAGGGAAGGTCATACAGACACGTGGAGGCCACACACACTACTGAGCCCCATGAGGAGCATGCCCAGGCATTGTAGGAAGGTCATACAGACACTGGAGGCACACACACTACTGAGCCCCATGAGGAGCATGCCCAGGCATTGTAGGGAGGTTCATACAGGACGTGGAAGCCACACACACTACTGAGCCCCATGAGGAGCATGCCCAGGCATTGTAGGGAGGTTATACAGACACATGGAGGCCACACACACTACTGAGCCCCATGAGGAGCATGCCCAGGCATTGTAGGAAGGTCATACAGACACGTGGAGGCCACACACACTACTGAGCCCCATGAGGAGCATGCCCAGGCATTGTAGGAAGGTCATACAGACACTGGAGGCCACACACACTACTGAGCCCCATGAGGAGCATGCCCAGGCATTGTAGGGAGGTTATACAGACACTGGAGGCCACACACATACTGAGCCCCATGAGGAGCATGCCAGGCATTGTAGGGAGGTTATACAGACACGTGAGCCACACACACTACTGAGCCCCATGAGGAGCATGCCCAGGCATTGTAGGGAGGTTATACAGGCACGTGAAGGCCACACACACTACTGAGCCCCATGAGGAGCATGCCCAGGCATTGTAGGAGGTTATACAGACACATGGAGGCCACACACACTACTGAGCCCCATGAGGAACATGCCCAGGCATTGTAGGGAGGTTATACAGACACGTTGAGGCCACACACACTACTGAGCCCCATGAGGAGCATGCCCAGGCATTGTAGGAAGGTTATACAGACACATGGAGGCCACACACACTACTGAGCCCCATGAGGAGCATGCCCAGGCATTGTAGGAACGTCATACAGGCACGTGAAGGCCACACACTACTGAGCCCATGAGGAACATGCCCAGGCATTGTAGGGAGGTTATACAGACACGTGGAGGCCACACACACTACTGAGCCCCATGAGGAGCATGCCCAGGCATTGTAGGGAGGTTATACAGACACATGGAGGCCACACACACTACTGAGCCCCATGAGGAGCATGCCCAGGCATTGTAGGAAGGTCATACAGACACGTGGAGGCCACACACACTACTGAGCCCCATGAGGAACATGCCCAGGCATTGTAGGGAGGTTATACAGACACGTGGATGCCACACACTACTGAGCCCCTGAGGAACATGCCCAGGCATTGTAGGGAGGTTATACAGACACATGGAGGCCACACACACTACTGAGCCCCATGAGGAGCATGCCCAGGCATTGTAGGGAGGTCATACAGGCACGTGAAGGCCACACACACTACTGAGCCTCATGAGGAGCATGCCCAGGCATTGTAGGGAGGTTATACAGGCATGTGAAGGCCACACACACTACTGAGCCCCATGAGGAGCATGCCCAGGCATTGTAGGAAGGTCATACAGACACATGGAGGCCACACACTACTGAGCCCCATGAGGAGCATGCCCAGGAATTGTAGGAAGGTCATACAGACACGTGGAGGCCACACACTACTGAGCCCCATGAGGAGCATGCCCAGGCATTGTAGGAAGGTCATACAGACACGTGGAGGCCACACACTACTGAGCCCCATGAGGAGCATGCCCAGGCATTGTAGGAAGGTCATACAGACACATGGAGGCCACACACACTACTGAGCCCCATGAGGACATGCCCAGGCATTGTAGGGAGGTCATACAGGCACGTGAAGGCCACACACACTACTGAGCCCATGAGGAGCATGCCCAGGCATTGTAGGGAGGTTATACAGACACTGGAGGCCACACACACTACTGAGCCCCATGAGGAGCATGCCCAGGCATTGTAGGAACGTCATACAGGCACGTGGAAGGCCACACACACTACTGATCCCCATGAGGAGCATGCCAGGCATTGTAGGGAGGTTCATACAGACACTGGAGGCCACACACACTACTGAGCCTAATGAGGAGCATGCCCAGGCATTGTAGGGAGGTCATACAGGCACATGAGGTCACACACACTACTGAGCCCCATGAGGAGCATGCCCAGGCATTGTAGGAACGTCATACAGGCACATGGAGGCCACACACTACTGAGCCCCATGAGGAGCATGCCTAGGCATTGTAGGAACGTCATACAGGCACGTGAAGGCCACACACACTACTGACCCCATGAGGAGCATGCCCAGGAATTGTAGGAAGGTCATACAGACACATGGAGGCCACACACACTACTGAGACCCCATGAGGAGCATGCCCAGGCATTGTAGGAACGTCATACAGGCACTGAAGGCCACACACTACTGATCCCCATGAGGAGCATGCCCAGGCATTGTAGGAAGGTCATACAGACACATGGAGGCCACACACACTACTGAGCCCCATGAGGAGCATGCCCAGGAATTGTAGGAAGGTCATACAGACACATGGAGGCCACACACTACTGAGCCCCATGAGGAGCATGCCCAGGCATTGTAGGAACGTCATACAGGCATGTGAAGGCCACACACACTACTGAGCCCCATGAGGAGCATGCCCAGGCATTGTAGGAAGGTCATACAGACACATGGAGGCCACACACTACTGAGCCCCATGAGGAGCATGCCCAGGCATTGTAGGGAGGTTATACAGACACATGGAGGCCACACACTACTGAGCCCCATGAGGAGCATGCCCAGGCATTGTAGGAGGTATACAGACACATGGAGGCCACACACTACTGAGCCCCATGAGGAGCATGCCCAGGCATTGTAGGGAGGTTATACAGACACGTGGAGGCCACACACACTACTGAGCCCCATGAGGAGCATGCCCAGGCATTGTAGCAAGGTCATACAGACACATGGAGGCCACACACTACTGAGCCCCATGAGGAGCATGCCCAGGTATTGTAGGAAGGTCATACAGACACATGGAGGCCACACACACTACTGAGCCCATGAGGAGCATGCCCAGGCATTGTAGGGAGGTCATACAGGCACGTGGAGGCCACACACACTACTGAGCCCCATGAGGAGCATGCCCAGGCATTGTAGGGAGGTTATACAGACACGTGGAGGCCACACACACTACTGAGCCCCATGAGGAGCATGCCCAGGCATTGTAGGGAGGTATACAGACACATGGAGACCACACACTACTGAGCCCATGAGGAGCATGCCCAGCATTGTAGGGAGGTCATACAGGCACGTGAGGCAAACACACATACTGAGCTTATGAGGAGCATGCCAGGCATTGTAGGGAGGTCATACAGACACATGGAGGCCACACACACTACTGAGCCCCATGAGGACATGCCAGGCATTGTAGGAGGTTATACAGACACGTGGAGGCCACACACACTACGAGCCCATGAGGAGCATGCCTAGCATTGTAGGGAGTTATACAGACACATGGAGGCCACACACACTACTGAGCCTCATGAGGAGCATGCCCAGGCATTGTAGGAACGTCATACAGGCACGTGAAGGCCCACACACTACTGAGCCCATGAGGAGCATGCCCAGGCATTGTAGGAAGGTCATACAGACACATGGAGGCCACACACACTACTGAGCCCCATGAGGAGCATGCCCAGGCATTGTAGGGAGGTTATACAGACACGTGGAGGCCACACACACTACTGAGCCCCATGAGGAGCATGCCCAGGCATTGTAGGGAGGTTATACAGACACGTGGAGGCCACACACACTACTGAGCCTCATGAGGAGCATGCCCAGGCATTGTAGGGAGGTCATACAGGCACGTGAAGGCCACACACACTACTGAGCCCCATGAGGAGCATGCCCAGGCATTGTAGGGAGGTTATACAGACACATGGAGGCCACACACACTACTGAGCCCCATGAGGAACATGCCCAGGCATTGTAGGGAGGTTATACAGACACGTTGAGGCCACACACACTACTGAGCCCCATGAGGAGCATGCCTAGGCATTGTAGGAAGGTTATACAGACACATGGAGGCCACACACACTACTGAGCCCCATGAGGAGCATGCCCAGGCATTGTAGGAAGGTCATAAAGACACGTGGAGGCCACACACACTACTGAGCCCCATGAGGAACATGCCCAGGCATTGTAGGGAGGTTATACAGACACGTGGAGGCCACACACACTACTGAGCCCCATGAGGAACATGCCCAGGCATTGTAGGGAGGTTATACAGACACATGGAGGCCACACACACTACTGAGCCCATGAGGAGCATGCCCAGGCATTGTAGGGAGGTCATACAGGCACGTGAAGGCCACACACACTACTGAGCCTCATGAGGAGCATGCCCAGGCATTGTAGGGAGGTTATACAGGCATGTGAAGGCCACACACACTACTGAGCCCCATGAGGAGCATGCCCAGGCATTGTAGGAAGGTCATACAGACACATGGAGGCCACACACTACTGAGCCCATGAGGAGCATGCCCAGGAATTGTAGGAAGGTCATACAGACACGTGGAGGCCACACACTACTGAGCCCCATGAGGAGCATGCCCAGGCATTGTAGGAAGGTCATACAGACACATGGAGGCCACACACTACTGAGCCCCATGAGGAGCATGCCCAGGCATTGTAGGGAGGTCATACAGGCACGTGAAGGCCACACACACTACTGAGCCTCATGAGGAGCATGCCCAGGCATTGTAGGGAGGTTATACAGGCATGTGAAGGCCACACACACTACTGAGCCCCATGAGGAGCATGCCCAGGCATTGTAGGAAGGTCATACAGACACATGGAGGCCACACACTACTGAGCCCCATGAGGAGCATGCCCAGGAATTGTAGGAAGGTCATACAGACGCGTGGAGGCCACACACTACTGAGCCCCATGAGGAGCATGCCCAGGCATTGTAGGAAGGTCATACAGACACATGGAGGCCACACACTACTGAGCCCCATGAGGAGCATGCCCAGGCATTGTAGGGAGGTCATACAGGCACGTGAAGGCCACACACACTACTGAGCCTCATGAGGAGCATGCCCAGGCATTGTAGGGAGGTCATACAGGCACGTGAAGGCCACACACTACTGAGCCTCACTTCTTTGTCTTGAGGCATGTCCACTGAAGTTGGATCAGCTATAATTAGATTTTCCACTTTGATTTTGAGTATCATTCCACATTCAGACCTCCATGAGATATTAATTTTTATTTGCTTTGATCATTTTTATGTTTTATTGTCTTCAACGCATTCCACTGTGTAATGAATGAAGATTTGCAACTGCAATATTTAATTCATTCAGATCCAGGATGTGGTATTTTTAGTATTCCCTTTATTTTTTTATGGTGTGTGTATGTATGTGTATATAATATATACAGTCGAAAATGTTGGCACCCTTGAAATTGTTCCAGAAAATTAAGTATTTCTCCCAAATGATTATTGCAATGACATGTGTTTTTCATTTGTGTGTACTGCAAGAACACAACATACAAATTATAATTGCACACAGAAGCTGATGGAGGATGAATGGAACTAAACACAGGGCAGTTCTGTAGGGAAACCAGTTAGAGGCTGCAAAGACGCTGCCTTCAGACTTGCAGATGCATCTGCAGCGTTTTGCAGAGGCATCTGCAAGCATCTGCATGCAGACCGCGGCCCCTATGTTTATAATGGAGCGCACGGCAGTCTGCAGATGCTTGCAGACCGCCGTGCGCTCTCATTGCCCGCCATTAGTGATCTGTGCGCAGGCGGATGCCTGCGTACAGATCACACACTCGCCAGCACCAGGGACGCAACATCTCGCGTCCATGGTGCGGGCGGGAGTGTGTGATTTGTGCGCAGGCATCCGCGTGCGCACAGATCACTAATGGCGGGCAATGAGAGCGCACGGCGGTCTGCAAGCATCTGCAGACCGCCGTGCGCTCCATTATAAACATAGGGGCCGCGGTCTGCATGCAGATGCTTGCAGATGCATCTGCAAAACGCTGCAGATGCATCTGCAAGTCTGAAGCCAGCCTTAGGACTGAGGCGTAGATTTAACTCCCAGGAGGACAATGGCCCTAAACATACAGCCAGAGATAGAATGAAGGGTATAGATCAAATCATGTTCATGTGGGTGAATGGCTCAGTCACAGTCCAGACTGGAATCTCATTGAGAATCTGTGACAACACTTGAAAATTGCTGATCAGACCCCTCCATCCAAATTGACCGAACTATGGCTATTGTGCAAAAAAGAAAAATTGTCAGCCTCTAGATGTGCGCAGCTGACAGAGACATCTCCAAAAGACTTGCAGCAGAATATGCAGCAAAAGGTGATCCTACAAATGTTAATTCAGGGGCTGAATCCAAATGCATGTCACAATTTTCAGATTTATATTTTGTAACTATTTAGAAAACCATGTGTCCTTTCCATTACATAAATACTTGCCACTTATGTTATTCTTCTTTGAACAAAGGGAAGAAAAAATAAAGGCAGAAAAGCAAATACAAAAATTAGATAGGAAATGACTTCTCAAACTCTTCCAGTGTCCAGGAAATGTATGCAGTGAGCTCCCCCTGGTGGCCACTGTGAGAAAACACAAAGTCAGTATGTTAAGAGATTGCTGGCCTCTCTTGTAATCATCAGCAGTCCAATGATAGCTGGCGAGTCCTTTCATAATCGGCAACAATGTCATTTATGTCAGTAGTATCCTAATTAATTTTACTGATCTTAATAATGATACCAAATATCCCAGCAATACTGTATTGTATGCACAACGGGGTGGTATAATAATGTACAGTCATGATTGCACCCTTAAAAACTGTTCCAGAAAATGAAGTATTTCTCCCTAAAAATTATTGCAATTACATATATTTTGTTATACAGAAGTTTATTTCCTTTGTGTGAATTGGAACAACACAAAAAAAAGACAAATTGGACATAATTTCCCACAAATCGTCCACAATGGGCCGGACAGAATTGTTGGTCTCAACTTAATATTTGGTTGCTATCAGTAACTTCCTATACCCATCCACAAGCTTCTTACACCCTCACCTGGAATTTTGGACTGTTCTTTTGTAATCTGCTCCAGGTCTCTCATATTAGAAGGATCTTCTCCCAACAGTAATTGTAAGATCTCTCCACAATAATGTTTAATGGGATTTAGATCTGGACTCAGTGCTGCCACTTCAGAACTCTCCAGACCTTTGTTTAATCCAATTTTGGAGGCTTCTTGAAGTATGTTTAGGTCATTGTCCTCCTGGAAGACCCATGACCTAGGACACAAACCCAGCATTCTGACACTGGACACTACATTGCAACCCAAATTTCTTTTGGTAACCTTCAGATTTCATGATGCCTTGTACACAGTCAAGGCACCAAGTACCAGAGGCAGCAACACAACTAAACATCTTTGAACCTCCACCATATTTGACTGTAGGTACTGTGTTCTTTACTTTGTAGACCTCATTCAGATTTTGGTAAACAGTAGAATGATGTGCTTTACCAAAAGCTCTATCCTGGTCCACAAGATGCTGTCCATGAAGGATTTTGGCTTACTCATTTATATTTTGGCAAACTGCAGTATAGCTTTTTTTTTTCTGTCCGTGTGTCAGCAGTGAGGTCCTCATGGGTATCCTTAACAGAACTTAATTTCATTCAAATGTTGACTGATCGTTTGTGCTGACACTGATGCACCCTTAACCTGCAGGACAGCTTGAATTTCTTTGGAACTTGATTGGGGCTGCTGATCTACCATCTTGACTATCCTGCGTTGCAACCTTTCATCAATTTTTCTCAGTCATTTATGTCCAGGTAGATTAGCCACAGTGCCATGGGCTGTAAACATCTTGATTATGTTGCGCACGGTGGAGATGGGAACATCCAGATCTATACAGATGGACTTGTAACCTTGGAATTGTTGATATCAGCAATTTTAGTTCTCAAGGCCTCAGACAGTTCACTTCTTTTTCTGTTCTATCTGCTAGTGTGGCACATACAGACACATAATGCAAAGATTGAGTCAACGTCTCCCATAATTATCTGGTTTCTGGTGTGAATTTCATATTGTCCACACCTGCTATTTGCCAGAGGCGAGTTTGAACAAGCATCAAATGCTTGGAACAGAGTTGTTTATCCATAATTTTGGAAGGTGTCAACAATTGTGTCCAGACGATTTCTTGGGTATTTGTGTGAAATTACCGTATTTTTCAGATTTTAAGACACACTTTTGTTTCCCCCCAAACTGGGGGAAACAAGGGTGCATCTTAAAATGTGAAAGTAATAAAAAAAATAAAAATGAAAAATTACATGTTAGAGGGGCGGGGGGTGGCGGAGGCAGTTTCCGGAGGGTTAGGGGCACGGGTGCAGAACCGGAGGTGCAGGAGATGAGCAGAAGCAGCGAGTGCCAACATGTTTTTTGTGGCCGGCTGCATTCACTAGCAGTGTGCAGCCGGCCGGTAGAGGTAGAGACTTCAAAATGGCCGCGAGTCTCCATTATGGCCACTGCTCATTGTCGCCTCTCATCCCCCGCAGCTCCGGTTGTGCACCCCCCCACCCTACCCGCAGCTCCAGTCCTGCACCTATGCCCCTCATCCTCGGGAACCTGCTTCTGGCACCCCCTCTCAGCAGGGGGGGGGCGGGAAGATGTACCTACAGGATGTATATACAGGATGGTGGGGCATGTATGCAGGATGGTGGGGCATGTATGCCAAGATGAGGGACATATACACCAGAATGGGGGGACATATATACCTGGATACCAGGATGGGGGATTTATGTACCAGGATGATGGACATATATACTTATTGTAAGACAGACACTGGCATTATAAGACAGACCCCATTTAACATTACAAATTATTATTTTTTCTCCATTCGCCTTCCACGACAGCATTGGAGGATGTCGTCCACGCCCTATTGGGGGACAGGAACACAGAGAGGTTAAAAGCCCCTCCCCTTCCTCCGCACTCCAGTGTCTTCCTGTTCCCCCGTGGTGGGACCATCCGGCCTTCCTGCGTCCTACGGGGCAAAGCAGGCCGTGTATTGCAGCGCCGGAGGCCTGTTCAGCTCTCCGGCGTCTCTCTCCTCCAGCTGCTGTCCCTGGGGCATGCATCAGAGGTTCCTGGATGGCACTTCCTGTTTCGGGCGGGGCACTTTCTGTTTCGGGCGGTGTGCTCCTGTACAGACTGGGCGCGACTCCAGGGAACCCAGCAGGCCTATCGCTCGCTACTGCCTGCGGCCCGGTGACCAGGAGGAGGGAGGGAACAGGTGTTCCTCGTTGGGGGCACGGTACTTCTGGACAAGTACCTGCCGGAAGCTACACCCAGGTAAGGCTGATCCCTGAAACATGGAGGGTGATAGGCTTCCACCTCTGCTTCTGCAGAGCCCAGCGTTCCCCCAGCTCATGTAAGTTTCTGGGGGTGGTCACAAGGGGTAGAGTTATTTAGGCCCTGCTCTCCCACTGGGACCCCCTTCTCTTCCCTTTTTTTCTATAGGGAGACAAGGGCCACCTGTGAAAGGGAGCAAAAACCCATCCAGGAATTTTTGGCTGCGGCACAAACTTCCCTCTTCCTACAAAAAGGTGTCGGCCATGACTGACAGTGTTGTCAGGATGGACTCCCCATCCCTGCTTGAGGAGCTCCATTCCATTAAGGAAGAGGTGCAGGCTTCTATCTCGGCACTGCCGGTTTTTGCTGCAGCTTCCAGGCCTTCCCCTCCGTAAGAGAGGAAGCTCCAGGATTGTGACTCTGTGGATCTCATGGAGGCTGGCCAGAGCTCTGCGTCAGAGGACGGTGAGGATATTGCCTCTGTTGCCTCTGTCCAGATACGAGAATCTGGACACTACTATTTTTCCACGGAGTCCATGGGTGAATTGGTGGACACTGTCCACAGTACCATGGGAGTAGAGGTGGTGGAACTCCCTTCTTCTGTGCAGGACTAAATGTTCAGAGGCCTAAAGGCTAAGCGGCAGTTGAGCTTCCCTGTCCATGAGGTCATCCGGGTTCTCATCCGCCGGGAGTGGGAGTCTTCAAAACATTTGCTGCTCACCCCATCCGAGTGGTCTGGAGGGTGATGACTTTGTCTGGGAGGTCCCGAAGGTGGACATCCAGGTGGCCAAGGTAGCCTATAAGACCGTGTTGTCTTTTGAAGATTCCTCCCAGTTGAAGGACCCCCTCGATTGTAAGATGGAGAGTGTCCTCAAAAACTCCTGGGAGGCTGCAGCTATGTCTTTAAAGGTGAACATTTCCTCTACATGTGTGGGGGCTGCTCTGGCAGCAACCATGTAACAGTTAATCACCTGCACCATGCCTCATACCTAGCCGTGGCTGTGGGTTCAATCCTAAGCTGTATATCATCCAAGGCATTATGTATAGGTGACACATGATGGCTGCAGGCTATGCCCCTGACAGGCCCTGTGCTCTGGTGACTGTGGGCCACTAGCCGTGGGGCGAGGCTTTTAACCAAGTCTCTCTTTAAGTGGATCACCCAGCTGGAAGAATTCCTCCTGCAGGGTACTCCCAGGGAGGAGCTTTGGACTCCATTCCACTTCTGAGATGTGCTACAGGCTTCCTGACCAATGCCTCTGCTGAGTCGATCCGCATTGGTGCCAGGTGCACAGCGTTGGCTAACACAGCTCACAGGGCAGTGTGGCTTACTTTGTGGAATAAGTAGGTCACGTCTAAGCTCCAGCTGTGTGGCCTCCCCTTTCAAAGGTTTTTTGTCTTTGGTCCGGCATTGGATGACATCCTGGGAAAGGTGTCAGACCGGAATATGTGTCTCCCGGAACAGAAGCCCTGGAGGTAGTCCTTTTGGCCTGAGCGCAGCCAACCCTCCCAGCCTAAAGGGAAGGGTAAGTCTGGTTGCTGGGCATTCCAGAAAGGGGCCAAGACCCGTAATGTCTTGCTTCCCCAGCAGCAGCATCACCAGCCGCCCCCTAAACAATGCCGCCTTCCCCATTTCGGGGCAGCTCCTGCGGTTTCTGCCACAGTGGCAAGCAATCTCCTCATGCCCTTGGATCCTCTCGACCATTTGGGAGGGTCTGCACTTGGGATTCGAGAGCCAGCCCCTCTGTGTCTTCGAGTCCCCTCGCTTCCTCAGAGGGACTCTCGCACATTTTTTCTTGTCGGGTCTGAGAGACATGTTGGATTCAGGTGTGGGGTCCCCGGTTCCTCCTGGAGAGGAGGGCCAGGGGCGTTACTCCCGGTTGTTTGTGGACCTCCAGAACGCGTATTATCATGTCCCCTTTCACCCGTCCCACAAGCGCTTTCTGCGATTAGTGATCTCCAGGGCAGGCGGGACGGTCCATTATTGGTTTAATGTGCTGCCCTTCGGGGTTTCATAGGCCCCCAGAGTTTACCAAACTCATGGTGGAAGTGATCGCATTCATCCAGACCCAGGGGATATGTGTGCTTCCCTATTTAAAAGACATGTTGGTGGTTGCTGCTTCGGCAATGGTTCTGCGCACACTGGTCTCCAAAACGTTGGAGATTCTTAAGTCCCTGGGGTGGGTGCCTAATCTTTGGGAATCGGAACGGGTGGCGGCAACCCGTCGTCAATTTTTGGGAGTCTTGCTGGCCTCCTCCAGACAGGCTTCGTTCCTTCCTGCGGCACATCAGCTTCTGCACTGCGTGCATCTGACCTGCTTCCGGACGAGGAGGTCGCCCTCCTTGCGGGAAGCAATATCCCTGTTGGAGGCCATGACGGCCTGCATTCGGTCGGTAGCATGGGCTCAGGCTCCTTCCAGTCTGCTCCGGGAACACATACTGAGTTCCTGGGTCAGACGTCGGGATTCTTTAAACTCGCTGGTCCGGTACCCGGGGCGGATGGTCACCTTGCTTTCCTGGATGAATCCCGGACACCTTCGGACGAGGGTGGCCTGGCTGCAGGCGCCTGTGATCTCTGTTCCCACTTCTGCCAGCAGTTCCGGTTGGAGCGCGATGGTGGATAGCACACCGTTCCAGTGGATTTGGAGTCGCTCGGTCAGTCGCCGGTCTTCAAACTTCCGGGAACTTCTGGCAGTGGAAGAAGCGCTTCATGCGCAGCTCACGTTTTCCGAGGTCATCATGTCAAGATCCTGTCGGACGCCGTGACTACGGTTGCCTTCTTGCGGCACCAAGGCGTTACTCGAGGCTTACACTTGCAGGGGCTGGCAAGACTGATCTTTTCGTGGGCAGCACGCCATCTTCTCTCCTCCTTGGCAGTTCATCTGAAGGGAATGGCCAATGTACAGGCAGATTTCTTGAGCCGCACGGAGGTCCACCCAGGAGAATGGTGCCTCCATCCGTAAGTATTTTGCTCTCTTACCTGTCCAGGTGAGGTGTCCCTTCGATCGACCTGTTCGCTTCGGGCTCGAATACAAAGGTGCCGCCCTTTTTCTTCCTGAATGAGTCAGACCATCCTCGGGGGCTGGACGCCTTTGCCCTTCCCTGGGCCTTCCGTTTGGTGTATGCATTTCCTCCAATCCTGCTACTTCCCAAGGTGTTGGGGACCGATTAGGTTGCCCCTCTGTCTTGACCTTCTGTTCCAGGGTCCTCTTTCACCCGGGCCTTCAGTGGCTCTATCTGGCGGCCTGGCTGTTGCGGCCGGGATCCTGAGGACTCGGGGGCTCTCCCAGGCAGTGATCCGCACGTTTCAGCAGGGCTGGCAGCCTGTGTCGCATGCTATTTACGGGAGGGCTGGAATCGGTTCCTGTCCTGGTGTGCTCCTTTCATCCCGGCCATGCATCATCCTAATGTTGCCCAACTCTTGGGTTTTTGCAGCGTGGCTTTCATTTGGGGCTTTGGCCGAGCACTCTTTACGTCCAGGTGTCGGCACTTGTTGCAGTTTTGCCCAGGATCTTAATTCCCATTGATGACTCAAGCGGTTTTTTTACTTCTGCTTGGGGGCGGCGTCCCGGTTTGGCCTTTTGTCCCTCCCTGGGATTTGAAGATTGTTCTCCACGGGTTTTCTCGAAGTCCCTTTGCACCCTTGTTGGCTGCATCCCTTGCGTCTCTCTCACAAGGTGGCGTTTTTGGTGGCCATCACTTCTGCTCCAGAGTTGGAGAACTGCAGGCACTCTTTGTCCGGGCTCTGTGCCTATCCGTTGCTCGCATTACGCTTCAGTTGCATTCATCTTTTCTTCTGAAAGTTGTCGGCTTTCCATCGGTCCCAGGTTGTGGTTCTACCTTCATTTGGTCAATCTCCTGCTAATGCGGCTGAGGCCGTGTTTCACTCCTTCGATGTTCATCGGACTGTCCTCCACTACCTTCAAGAGACTGCTTCCTGGAGGTTAGATCAGAACCTTTTTTGTTCAGCAATTTGGGAAAAATACAGGGAAGACTACTTCCTAGGCTGCCATCGCTTCCTGGATCACGAAGGTGATCTGTGAGGCCTACGTCGCTCCGGTCCTTGCTCCTCCGGTGGGGTAAAAAGGCTCCTTCAACTCTGGCTGCTTCTACGTCCTGGGTGGAGCAGGCTGGAGCTTCATCGGAGCTGATTTGCAGAGTGGCTCTCCTCACTTTTTCTCGCCACTATAGGTTAGATCTGTCCTTCAGTCGGGACCTGTCCTTTGGTAGGAAAGTCCTACAGGCAATAGTCCCACCCTGAGGAGTATTGGTGGTATTCCTCCAATGCTGTTGTGGAAGGCGAATGGAGAAAACTGAATTAGTCATTACTGGTAATTCCTTTTCTTGGAGCCTTCCACGACAGCATCAGTTTTCCCCCCTTGTTGGTGTTTGATTCCGGTTTGTATCAGGTAATCCATGGCTAAGGGTGATCTTGGTAAACACTGGAGTGGTGAGGAAGGGGGAGGGGCTTTTAACCTCTGTGTTCCTGTCCCCCAATAGGGCGTGGACGACATCCTCCAATGCTTTCGTGGAAGGCTCCAAGAAAAGGAATTACCGGTAAGGACTAATTCAGTTTTCTCCTTTCCTTCACCAAATTTGGGGGTGCGTCTTATAATCAGGTACGTCTTATGAAGTGAAAAATACGGCATGTCCAATTTTGCCTTTTTCCTGCTCCGTTTCTTTGTGTTGTTCCAATACATACAAAGGAAATAAATGTGTATGACAAAATGTGTCATTGCAATAATTTTCTGGGAGAAATACTTCATTTTCTGGAACAATTTTCAAGGGTGCCAACACTGTTGAATTGTTAATTGTATCAATTAATATTAAGCAAAATGATTATTAATATAAATACTTATAATATGGTTATATTAATATTGAGCGAAATTCATAGTACAATAATTATAAATATGGCAATATTAATACTGAGCAGAATGAATATAAAAATAAATAATTTATAATTAATATGGAAATATTATTAATATTAAGGAGAATTAATTTCAGCCTGTTGGTTCGACCCTCTACTACAGTCAGTATCTCCTGTGGCCCCTCGGGAAAATGATTTGCCCACCACTGCTCTATTGAAGCCTTTTAACACATATACCAAAAAATCATCAGACACATTCATCCCCTGGTAATCCATGGGAGATGAAAGCGGATCTAACATGCCTTTGGTTCCATTCTCTGCATTTTAATAGAGCTGTGTCTTTCCAGACAGTGAGTTAGTGAAGAACCCCTTGGTGATTCATGCTCAGCAAATGGGATTTCATTTAGAAGAAATTAAGAAATTGATGTTGAAAAAATTAAAAACACCGGACAAAACTACGCGGCTGTGGACGTTCTGGTGTCGGACTTATTAAACTCTCAGCCTGCGAACGGAAGCGCTAAGCCAGCAGAGAACGGTAAGGATATATATGCAGGGAACTGGCAATTAAAATCTGTTCTCTGTACAAAGAAGCGTTCTACAGATTGGTCAAGGGCTTATGCAGCCGTACTCAAGCAGATGACAACCCGCCTGTCATTTATTAGTAACGAGCATCTCTAAAGGGCCTGTCACACGTGTCAATGTCGCCCGTGATATCGCTCATGCGTCACATATTATTAGTCGCCTGAGCGATGTGGAATTATCGCAGGTAAGATGTCACACGCGTCAATATGACCCGATGATGCGGTGATGTCGCCATCTTACGAGCGATTTTATTTAGTCGCTTGTACGGTGTCAAAATAGAAAGTACGTCGCTGAGTTTAGTGTCACACGCAGCAATGCACAAGGTCTACTGAGCGATGAGTGACAGGTTTTACATCTGGCAGTGAAACCTGCGATCAGCGACATATCGCTGGTTGCATCGCTTGGTCACACGCTTCAATGTCGCTCCTACGTCACTTTTACGTCGCTTGAGCGACTGAAAATCCATGACGCATGAGCGACATTGACAGCGATATCGACGCGTGTGACATACCCTTAAGAAGCATCAGAGGGGTAGAACCACATCTGCTTTAATGTTTTCCTCCCTCGTTCCAGGGGGCATTACGTTTTTATTTTCCGACAAAGGTGGCCTAAATATTCATTGGCCCATAATCCCAGTGAATATTAATGGTCTTTCATAGCAGGCAGATATGATCACCCAGCCACTGCAGTAAACCGGCTGCAGCGTGATCACGTGTGCCCGCTGTTAAAGAGAACACCTTTCAGTGCCGGCTTCCGTGCAGAAAGGTGGTGGGATTATGGGCGTGGGAAGAAGTGCATATTTGTTTTCTTTATTGGCGGGCGCACATCTTGGCCCCAGTGCTGTCTCATGCCTCCCGTGGCCTTGCTCCCGCGGCCGTACTCCCCCCTCCCCCCACCGCTTACGGCCCCCTACCCCCAAGCCACCGACAGGTACATCTGGACTACAAGACGTACCCACCACTTTCCTCCAAAAATAGTATTTGTGAAAAAATGTGTCTTATATTCTGAAAAATACAGTAATTGTGTTGTCTGCTTTAATTGTTCTTGTGTGGTTGGTTTATTGCAAACGGAATGTTGGTCCATTTTATAATAAACATAATTTGCAGTGGGGGTTGAATTATTTAATTTTTTCTTGTATTATATTTTGTACTTTTTCTAATGAAAAATTGTTTTTACAGAGAACAACATAGAAGAGAAGTTAAGAAAACTGGAAGAGGAGAAGATATGCAAAGTGTGTATGGACAAAGCTGTGTGCATTGTGTTTATTCCCTGTGGTCACCTGGTAGTGTGCTCCGACTGCGCCGAGGTCCTGGATAAATGTCCTATATGTTGTACTTTTATAGAAAGACGGCAGAAAATTTTTATGTCCTAAAGAATGTTCTCTTTAAATCTTAGTTTTTCTTCTAAAGTTTGAGTTTTCTGGTGTTTTAAATTTATTTTTATTTTTTTATAACATTTTAATATATAAATGATTTTGCCTCCTCTTTACACTGTATAATGGTGGAAAACACCTTTTGGAGTTAATTTTCACACTTCTCCCCATCAATTAATTGAAATGTTGCTGATGTACATGAGTATTTAAAGGGGTTGTCCAATACTTTTAAGATAGGTCATCAATATTAGATCAATAGTGCAATATCCAAGCACCCCGCCCATAGCCGGTTTGTGATGCCGCTATTTGGATGTGATCCAGCTACACAGCTCCGTCAATTGCACAGTGGATGCAGCAGGTACTGCGGATTTACTCGTATTGAATGGAATCCGGGCAGATGTTCTGGACATGGCCACCATACATCTGACACAGCTGTGCAGCTCTTCAACTGAGCACATCCAGCCAGCACCCAGGACAGATGATCAGCAGGGCCCCGGGTGTCACACCCCCACCAATCAGTTATAGGTGACCTATCCTAAGGACCTGTGGCCAGTATAAAGTACTGCAGAAAGTTACATTTACTGTATGTATAGATCAGATCGTATTTTGTTTTATGTCTCTTGATTGTTTTCTTGTTTTTCTTTAGTTAAATAATTTAATATGTATTATTAAATTGATCACTGAATATTGTAGTTCTTACTAAAGATGTGGAGTTCACTTTTAGTAATGGAACCAATGGGGAATACGAAGTGAAAAAAATAGATCTTTACACTACTAAAGCCTTTCATTTACCATTTTGCAGTTGCTTAGTATGCTGGTCTTGCAGTGGTACAGATAAATTTCCAAAATGTTTTGGTTAATCAAAACAGTAATGAGATGACTACTTCTATGGGAAGACGACCCCTATCTGGATTATCTAGATTCTAGATCATATTTTTCTTTAGTCACCTTCAACGACAGCATGGGAGGTTGCCTTTCCAAACCATAATAGGGACAGGACAAGAGGGGTTAAAAGGACCCTCACACTCCAATGAGTCAGTGTCTTTCCTGTCCCATGGGGCATGGAGAGGTTTTTGTTTTATTTTTTCTTTTGCTGCGTGGATGGCGACCATGGCATACCTTTTTTTTCTTTCTCCAGCCGGGCAGCATTGGTCGGGTGCTCCGCTTTCCTCTCGCTGCTCCCATCTCCTTTGGACGGCTGGACCCCTTCTCCGGCGCCTCCCTGGGGGCAATGCGGGCTATGGGCTCCCTGGCCGGCGACCTCCATGAGCCCGCCGGCTTCCTCCTGCTCGTGCGCTGTCCTTCACAACCCGGATGTGACGTCAGTAGGTGGAACTTCCAATTCACGTGTTTCCCGTGGAGCATGGCACTTCCAGGTTCCGGCCTCTGAATCCTGGCAGGGACAGCGTGCAGGGCACGCCAACGCTGACGCAGAGGCCTGTCTGGGTCCCTGGGTAGGAGGTGGACACACACACACACCTGGCGCTGATGGGCAGGCTTTAGAGCATAAAGCTGCCCTGAGGACTTTCTGACACGGTATGCCATAGATCCGTGATAATGGCAGATTTGTCTTCCCTGCATCTGCAGAGCCAAGCGCTGCCCGAGACGCAGTAAGTCTGTGGGATGGGGGGTCCCTGTGCCTGATAGTCAGGCTGATACTGATGGTAACCCTGTCCTGTTTTTTTTTTTCAGCGAGACAAGGCTGCCACTAAGAAAAGTCCACCAAATGTCCAATTTTTGCAAAAAAAAAAAACTCCCCTCAGTTTGGGATAAGAAAATCTGTCAGGGTGCACAAACAAGATTGTTAGGGCTGAACATCCTTCCCTGGTGGACAAATTAAGAACTATGGTGAAGTAGGAGATCCAGGCCTCCTTAGCCTCCCTCACACCTGCTGCCTATGTACCTGGCCCTCCCTCCACTAAGAAGAAGAAGCTCCAAACGGCCCTTCAGACTCTGAGAAACGAGTTTCAGATTCTGATAAGATTGATGATGCCTCATCCTCCAGGCGGGCAGAAGTTAGGAAATTCCTGTTTTCCTCAGAAGATGTGGGCGAGCTCATTAGTGCCGTACGTAGCACTATGGGCCTAGAAGAGGAACAAGTACTTAATTCGGTCCAAGATGAGATGTTTGCAGGCTTGAAGTCAGCAAAACCCGGTTGGCTTCCCTGTCCATGCAACTATTCAGAACCTCAAGAATGGGAGATTCCTGAGAAAAGGTTCAAGAGTGATTTTAGAAAGAGATTCCCCTTGGAAGAGAACATGTTTAACTGGGATGTCCCCAAGGTGGATGTGCAGGTGGCGCGTGTTGCTTAAAAAAAAGCTTGCACTCCCCTTTGAGGATACTTCCCAGCTTAATGATCAAATGGATCACAAGATCGAAGGCTTAATGAAACTATCCTAGGAGGTGTCTTCTTCTACCATTCAGGCTAACATCGCCTACACCTGCGTCTCAGGTCCCTGCTCAGGTGGTTGGATCAGCTTGAATTCTACATATCTCAAGGTATCCCTAGCGAAGAGTTGCTGGACTCCCTTCCCTTGCTTAGGAAAGCTAACAGTTTCCTAGCAGACGCATCCGTCTGGTGGCAAGGACTTCGGTGTTGTCTAACTCCGAAAGACATTCCCTCTGGCTCAAAATGTGGAATGAGGACTCCACTTCCAAAATGAGGCTCTGCTCTATACCCTTTAAAGGGGAGTTGGATTTTGGACCAGCTCTTGATGACATATTAGAGAGGGAGACACACAGGAATGCCCTACTGGAACAAAAGCCCAGGAAGCAGCCTTTTCGTCCATCAATGCCTCGGACCTCCCAGTCCAAGGGCAAGGGAAAGACTGGTAGATGGAGCTAGCAGAAGGGTAGGGGTAAAAACATCCTCGTCCCTTCCCAGCAACCGCAACAACAGCTGGCCAGACAGTGACTTGGTTCAGTGGGGGGGAGGCTCTCACACTTTATACCCACTGGCGGAATATCACTAGTTGCCAGTAGGTTCTTGAACTTTGAGGAGACCCTCTGATATTACTTTGTCCCCCCTTCGCCGGGACTTCGGGTCATGGCCCTACCATCGCAGGGAGCCCAAGATCTCTGTATTCCAACTTACAGGACCTCTTACAGTCAAATTTCCGTATAATCATCAATCTGAAGCATCTGAACCAACATGTCAGATAACACTGATTCAAGATTAACTAAAAAAAAAAATTCAGCTGTTCCATTAATAGGGTGACACTAGCAGATGGCTACAATAGACTTAAAGGACGCCTACTTCCATGTGCCCATCCACCACTGGCACAGAAAGTTCTTAAGATTTGCAATCCTTTACAGCGGCACACTCCTTGACTACCAATTCAATGTGCTCCCTTTCGGGATCGCCTCTGCCCAAGGGTGTTCTCAAAATTGTCAGGCAGTTGCTTTCCTTAGAACGCAAGGCATCTGTCTAATACCATATTTGGACAACCTCCTTCTCATCGCTCGTTCAGCTTAGACCCCCGCGAGCCATGTAGAGGCATCACTGAACATGCTTCCAACCTCGGGCTGTATTCCCAATCTAAAGAAATCTCAACTACAACCCTCCGACAAGGAGGTTCCTGGGCGTACTGTTAAACTCGGACAAACAGGTGTCATTCCTTTCAGAGGATCACAGATTGACCCTCATCTTAAAGATCTCAACACTACGAAGGCAGAGGACCCACACCCTTCGTGCAACCATGGTCAATGACGTTCTCCATACCATCTGTGTTGTGGGCCTAAGCTCACTCTCTCTATCTTCAAGATCATATCCTGTCAAATTGGAACAGAAAACCTCATCCCTCCTCGGTGGTTGAATCCCAGGAATGTGCTCAGGGGAGTTACCTGGTCTCAGACGCCTCTTGTTATTCTGACAACGGATGCCAGCCAGAGAGGTGGGGTGCTATGGTTTCCCAAACTCTGATCCAGGGTGTCTGGAGTCAATCAATCAGCTCCCAGTCCTCCAACTAAAGGAGCTGAAGGCAGTCGAAGAAGCCCTCCTGGCAGCTCAGGATCTGATCTCTCATGTTCTTGTCTATTCGGACAGTTTTCACCACAGTGGCACATCTCAGACATCAGGACAGTACAAGGTCGAACAATCTGAAATCCATTTCCAGTCGGATTTTCCGCTGGGTCGAACAATTCCTGCTGTCCCTGCCTGCAGTTCACTTAAAAGGATCGTTAAATCTTCAAGCAAACTTAGAGTCACCAAGATATCCACCCAGGGAGTGGAGCCTGGACCCAGCGGTCTTCTGCACCCTAATGGCAAGGTGGGGTTTCCCGGAGATCGACCTGTTTGCATCAAACCAAAACAGGAAGGTCGCAACATTCTTCTCCCTGAATCCACGGGACGATGCTATCGGGGTGGACGCCTTCTCCCACGCTTAGAGATTTCGTCTGGCCTACGTTTTAACGCCAGTTCCTCTTCTAGTGAGAACTTTGAAAAAGATCAGAGAGTACAGGGTTCCAACTATCCTAGTTTCTCCTTTTTGGCCAAAGAGGAGTTGGTACAACCTGATCATGGCTCTCAACGTTGACGGCCCAGTCCTCCTGGGTCCAGACCCAAGCTTGCTGTCCCAGGGTCCACTAGTTCATCCAGATCCTCAGAAACTCAAGCTGCCTGGCTCTGAAGCCCGGGCACTAAAGGTCCAGGGCCTTTCTGAAAGAGTTACTACTTTACAAAATGTTGAAAGCCGGTAAAAAATTCCATTTACAATAAAATTTGGAAAAAATTCTCCTAATGTGGCCTCAATCCTCCTGATCCACTCCAGGCTAACATCTCAGATACTGGACTTCTTACAGAATGGACTGGACTTGGGCTAGAGCCTAGCACATTGAAGGTTCAGGTGTCGGCTCTAAGCTCACTTTTTGATGCAGATCTGGCCAACCACCGCTGGATAAAATGCTTTATGGTTTCGGCTAATAGACTTTGTCCAAGACAAAGGGTTCTCACACCCTCCTGGGACCTGAATGTGGTCCTTGCTAGACTCTCCCGTTCTCCTTATGAACCCTGTCTTCCTGTAGCATAAGGTCTCTCTCACAAGATTGCATTTCTTGTCATTATTACATCTGCAAGGAGAGTCGGGGAGCTGCAAGCCTTGTCCATCAGAGAACCCTATTTAGGTAGGAATGAAGGATCCAGCTGAAAGATGATGCTGTCATCGAACCAAAGTCGTCTCTGATTTCATGTCTCTCAACCAATTGTTCTTCCTTCCTATCAACATCCGAAAACGCCAAAGGAAGAGGAATTTCATTCACTGGACGTCCGCAGAATAGTGTTACACTATCTAGACCTAATTGCACTTTGGCGAATTGATCACAACTTATTCATCCATCCATTTGGGCACAATAAGGGCAAAAAGGTGGCAAAAAGCACGATGGCCAATTGGATCAAGAAGACCAGTACTGAAGCCTACTCGGCCACAATCTGTCCCCACCATCTAGTTTCACGGCTCATTCAACCAGATCCACTTTGGTCTCCTGGGCTGAACGAGCAGAGGCTTCTCCTGAGCAGATCTGCAAGGCAGCTACTTGGTCATCTCTGCATACTTTCGTCAAGCATTATAGACTAGATCTAGTGTCCAATAGGGATGTGGCTTTTGGCAGGAAAGTCCTGCAGGCTGTAGGTCCCCCCCCTCCCAGTTTATGATTCATTGGCATTCCTCCTATGCCGTTGTGGAAGATGGCTAGAGAAAATTGAATTCTTACCGTTAATTCGGTTTCTTGGAACCTTCCACGACAGCATCATTTCCCCCCCTATCTTTCCGCGATAATTCCTGGAATGTGTTAAAGGCAATTGATGCTATGGGTTCTTTGTAAGACACTGGCTCATGGGAGGTGGGAGGGTCCTTTTAACCTCTCTTGTGCTTCCTGACCCTATTAGTGCTTGGAGAGGCAACCTCCTATGCTGTCGTGGAAGGTTCCTAGAAACAGAATTAACGGTAAGAATAATTATTTTTCCTTGGTCGTTTTTTCTTGTTTTTGTTTTTTTGTTTGTATATATTGGGTTTTTTGAGAAGACCTCAAACTAGAAAACTTTTTTTTTTCATTACTACACTTTTATATGGTCGCATCAAAGAACTTTCACTATACTTTAATTGTTAAGAGGAAACCAGATAAAACGAAGCGCAAAATAGGGTCTTACCTGGTTACAAACAATGAAACCGAAGTATTGGTTCACTCGCCTAGCAGGTTTGTGTGACACACGCCCAGTTGTAATCGCATGAAACAGCTGCCCCAGATATCCACATGCCAAGAGGCAATTGATAACGCAGGAAACTGGATATTGATAGTGGATAAAAGTCTGCCCTGTATTTTTAAAGATGGACTGAAGGTATATGAATGATGCAGGCGCTTTTATTCAACAGGTTTCAAAGCATTTTCCTCATACTTCCTCAGGAAACCAACCAAGTCCACTTGAAAAGTGAGGGAAACATTTCGAAAAGCGTCAAATAAAACTACCTGCATGATTCTTCAGCCCCCGTCACACTAAGCGAAATTGAAAGCATGCATCGGTGTGTTTGCCTTAACAACGACGTCATTGGCGACTCAGAACTCAGCCACGTAGGTCTAAGTCGTCAGACAAAGCTGCTGTGCGACAGGGTCCCAACGACCACCGAGGTCGTTATACGGGTCACCGTATCGTTGCTGCGTCGTTCAGTAGATCTGACTGTTTTGACATCTCACCAGCGACCACGTAGCGACGTTCCAGTGATCCTTACCAGGTCATATCGTTGTCTGGATCGCTGGAACGTCGCCAAGTGTGACGGGACAATAAGAATGAGCTTCACACACAGCCTGCTCAAGACATCTTGTGGAAGTTTTTTTTTTTAATGGTTTCCTGCCTGATTTCATTAATAAAGTATATGTGAAAGTTAGTTATCACTTGCTCTACATCTCTATTAAATAAAAATGTAAACAGCGGTTAAGCTGTAAGATGGGATGAACTAAAAAAATCAAGCTCTTACATAGTTTTAAAACAAAGTTACAGATATAAAGAATGACAAGACAAAAATGGCAAAAAATCCGCATGTACTAATTTTTTCAGAGAATACTCACCGATTCAAGTTTTTGGGTGCACAAAAATATCCCATTCATATTATCCCTGTCTCATGTTGATGTATAAAAATGGATGCCAACAGATGTGAAAAATGGACACACGTGTACAGTATATGGATGAAAATAGTCTTGTTGGTTTTTTTGGGGGGGTTGAAAGTCGTACAGTCTTTTATGCGATCTTCTAAACCTGTTCTAAAATGCACTTGTCTCCTCACAGACGCACTAAAGACATCTTGGCATTTCTTTGCACCTCATCACTTCTTCAGTCTCTTATTGGTCTATATTTTCATGTCCATTTTAAAATCTATTTTTATTATGTATTTTATGACAATGAGGCAATATCTGTAAATTTGGTAATTTTTTCATTACTGCTGTTATGTCAATTGTTTCTTATACCAGTAATGCTGCTAATATACATAATTACCATTTATGCTTTGAGATGTGTGCAGTACAATCACTGTATAAATAAAAAATTTAATCTAACGATTCTTGGATTTTTAAAAGTAACATTTTCATATAAATCTTGTTTCTATTATTTTTTTTTGTTATTTTTATTTTTTTCTAAGCTGCAATATTAAACATCTAAGGGTACTTTCACACTAGCGTTTTTTTTTTTGTTTTTTTTTAAATCGCGGCAGATGCGGTGAAAAAAACCGCATCTGCCGCGATTACCGCATACCGGCTGACTTGCGGCACGTTGCGGCACAGTTGCGGCAAGCCCCATACAATGTATATGCGGGCTTGCGGCAGGTGCTTGTGTGTTTGTTCTTGCACACCTTCCTCTCACTTTGTAAACTGTTTGGCGGCTTCCCTTCGGTCTTTCAGGAGGCGTGAGAAACACCGCAATGGCCTTTTAGGAAGCCTGGTCCTAGGTGGTGCGGTTAGTTGTGCGACTAGTCTTATATTATTATTTTAATCTGTACAGGGACCAGTGGGATGCGGACGTGCTTTCCCTTTTTCTATTACCCGTGTGTGTGAGTGATTTATGTGGATAATGGACATCTCGGGTATTGCTGTTTCAGGAACAAATTCTGTGGGCCATTTTCTCCCACTACCCTTCGTGAAAATAAAAAAATTGGGCTAAGGTCCCCTTCACATCACAATTTTTTGGGACTATCTGTTGTAAAACTGATATCCACGGATCCGATTTGGCTCCCACGGATTGGTGCTTAATAGCCATCAGTGTGTGCAGGGATCCGATTGTGTCCGCTTTTTTCACGTCCCCAAAATCTGAGACTGCTCCGATTTTGGGTGCAGCGGACACAGTCGTACAGCATCGGATCCGACACTCTCCGATTAAAATAACATGGGGGACCTATGGAGATCGGATCTGGGAAAAAACAGGATAGTCTCCCGGATCCAATTTTAGTGTACTGAGCATGGTCAGTACACTAAAACTGCTCTGTTCAGTGTACATACACTACTAAAGTGAAATAAAACAAAGCAATTGTTAAAAATAAAAAAAAATGCTCACCTCTCCGGCAAGTGTCCCACAATGCACGGCGTCCACCTCCGATGGCTGCAGGACCATAATCAGCTGACCGGGTGGGGCAACCCAATCAGCTGATTGGTCACATGACCACATCAGCTGAGCGGTTTAAATCGCCTGCCGATCATTTAAACAGTTTAGCTGATGTGGTCATGTATCACATCAGCTGATCGGGTTACCTCGTCCGGTCAGCTGATTAAGGTTCTGCAGCCATCGGAGGTGGACGCTGCGCATCACTGGACACTTGCCGGAGAGGTGAGCATTTTTTTTTTTTTTTTGGTTAATTTGTTACCATTGCTTTGTTTTATTTCACTTACGCAGTGTATGTACCGTATATACTCGCGTATAAGGCGAGTTTTTCAGCCCAAAAATTGGGCTGAAAAGTACCCCCCTCGGCTTATACGCGAGTCAGTGCTGTATACCGATGTATACATCGGTAAAATACCGATGTATACATCGGTATACAGCAGCCCCCGCATCCCCAGTAATGCAGGGCCCCCCCCAGCGTCTTCTCGGTCACCTGTAAAGGAAGCTATACTTATCACAGTGCTCTGTCCGCGCCCGCTCGCACCCGCTCTCAGCAGCCTCCCGGATCCTCCATCTTGCGTCTTCTTTCTTCCTGTTTCTGTGCTCGTCGCGGGCAATGACGTCATTCCCTGCGACGAGCACAGGAAACAGGAAGAAAGAAGACGCAAGATGGAGGATCCGGTCGGCTGCTGAGAGCGGGGCGAGCGGGCGCGGGACAGGAGCACTGTGATAAGTACAGCTTCCTTTACAGGTGACCGAGAGACGCTGGGGGGGCCCTGCATTACTGGGGATGCCTGTATACTACCACTGGGGCTGTATATACTACCTCTGGGGCTGTATAAACCACTGGGGCTGTATATACTGCTGGGGCCCTGTATACACCACTGGGGCTGTATATACTACCACTGGGGCTGTATATACTACCACTGGGGCTGTATATACTACCTCTGGGGCCCTGTAAAACTACATTCTGGGGCCCCTTTGTATACTACCTCTGGGGCCCTGTATACTACCACTGGGGCTGTATATACCTCTGGGGCCCTGTATACTACCACTGGGCTGTATATACTGCTGGGGCCCTGTATACTACCACTGGGGCTGTATATACTACCACTGGGGCTGTATATACTACCACTGGGGCTGTATATACCTCTGGGGCCCTGTATACTACCACTGGGGCTGTATATACCTCTGGGACCCTGTATACTACCGCTGGGGCCCTGTATACTACCACTGGGGCTGTATATACTACCACTGGGGCTGTATATACTACCACTGTGGGCTATATATACCTCTGGGGCCCTGTATACTACCACTGGGGCTGTATAAACCACTGGGGCTGTATATACTGCTGGGGCCCTGTATACTACCACTGGGGCTGTATATACCACTGGGGCTGTATATACTACTGGGGCTGCGTGTATACTACCACTGGGCTGCTGTATCTACCTCTGGGACTGGTGTATACCACACTGCTGGGGGCTGTATACTTGTGCTAGGGTCCACCCTCGGCTTATACACGAGTCAATAGATTTTCCCAGGTTTTGGGGGCAAAAGTAGGGGGTCGGCTTATACACGGGTCGGCTTATACACGAGTATATACGGTATATACATTGCGAAAGTGAAAGTCAGCCCCGCTTGCCTGCGCTTTTCAGGGTCGGGATCCTCCCAGCTCTTTCTTTGTCCGGATCCATCAAAATCACGAAATTTTTAAATTTCAAACTTTTTCCCAAACAAAGTCGCGTTTGCAGATTTTTTTTATTTTTTTTTGCAAATTGCTTGGGTTTCTGATTGCACATTAAATCATCAGCATTTGTACCAAATTTGAAATTGGCTAACATGGTCGGGGAAGGTCGCTTATCTCTAGTTATGAAGCAACACTGATTGTGGGTCAATTTCTCCTGTTGTGCTAATAGAACAGACAACAGGCACGGTTAAACTGGGCACAGAGAATCGATCTAGATAAGTACCAATACTCCATTAATCCTTTTGTAGTACAGCTTTGTATAGCATGGTTGTAGTACTGATTTGTGTTGTACTTTTATTTATTGCACTTTTTGATGTTATACCTGTGAAAGCTATACCTGTTATAGATCTATAGGGCTAGTAAGGCGACATCCTACGAGAGTGGTGGCACGATTATGCAATTTTTTAGGGTGCCAACCCCTGCTGTCAAGTAGTATTTGGTGCTTAGGGAAATCAATTACTCTGTATGCAATTTTTATCTATTGGGGTGTGAGACTTTCTCTGTGGCTATCCCACAAATAACGATTACTGCCTTCACAGTTAGTGGTCATTTCTGTGGGCCCCTTTTGGTTCCCACTGTAAGGGAATGTGAGAGCAACTGTAGGGTCAGATGACAGTAAGTGGGGGCACCACTGCGAATCTTACTTAAGGTGCCAACCTCTGCTGCCAGGTAGGGCATAGGAGGGGGATGTCTTTTAGGGCTCATTCTCTTCCTCCCCCTATTACCTGTGCACTAGTGTCTCCACACATTATGTGGCATTTTCATGATTTTTTTAAAATTTGTCATAACAAAGATTTATATTTTTAAGGGTGTATGTCATTCCAGATTCATGACCCTTATTTGCTTAGGATTAATTATTTGTTCTCTGGAAAATGCCAATCGCCCTGCACAGTGTTGAGCTATATGCAAAACACACACTTGTGGAGGTCGGGCCTCCCCATGGAGTCTATTTCTGACAATTTGAGCAGACACATGGATGTTAGTGGCCTGCTGGAGGTCATCTTGCAGGGCTCTGGCACTGCTCCTATTTTTCCTCCTTGCACAAAGTAGGTAGCAGTCCTGCTGCTGGGTTGTTGCCCTCCTACAGCTCCCCCATGCCTCGTGGGGTTCTGGCCTGCCTCCTGGGTATTTCCTCCATGGTTTGGACACTGTGCTGACAGAGACACTACCCTTCTTGCCACAGCTTGCAATGATGAGGTATCCTGGATGACCTGTATTACCTGAGCAACTTCTTTGGGTTGTCTGCGATGACCAAAATGCAAAGTGACCAAAAGTATGAGCGCAGAGAAATGGTCTGGTCACACAAACAAAGGAAGCATCTCATCATTCCTTCTACAAACTACCCAGAATATTATTGTATACATGCAAAGGTAAATTTGTGAATGTAATATCTGTATGTAATCAGTGGGCCCCCGGAGTCAATGCTACTGGTGGGCCCCTGCCACCC